>JARTUT010000555.1:0-67994 GCA_030674115.1 Micraspis discolor | reverse complement strand
CAAATATGTTTCCTGGTCGACCTATTTCTTTCAAGCAGAAGATCCAAAACCATGTTTGAGCTCAAGTTAACTCAACATACAGTCGGACCATACCCTTGTATAAGGTAAATCAATTTTTTTGCATGACTATACATATTGAGTAGCGAATATATAAGTGTTGAGACATTATATCGAAGAATAAGAAAAAATCGTGCATATTGGCAACCTTGCTTAATTGAACATTCCAGTCCTGGATTCAGCTCACCTGCTCCTGATTTTTCTTCGCAACTTTATTTTTTCCTGATTATCAAATTAAGTCTCATTTGTCCTTGCAACTTCTTCTTTAATACTCATGACATTTTTAAATTAAATTAAAAATTTTCAACTCAAAAATTAATTTTTTTGAAAATTTTTTATTTTGAAATTTATTTTTTGAAATAAATCTCTGAAATATTCGTTATTTATCTAATTTCACTTCAAATTACAGTTTTTCATTGATTTTCGAATATCAAATTTTTTCAAAATTTTTCAAAAATTATTTTTTTCAAAAATTACTATTATTTCACCTTATTCCACCACTTTTCTTCATCATTTTATCCTAAAATCTCAGAAAAATAGCATTTATATCATATTTCTTACCCCACCCAGCACCCCTATTCACTCCCAATCCCGTTAGAAAACCCAACTTAAACTAATATTTTTTCATTAAAAGTCATTTGTTGTTGCTTTTGGGGCTCTACATAAGCTTCCTAAAGTTGCAAAAACATGAAAAATGCTGTGGGTCCTTAAACTGCAAAATTACCAAATTCTCTCCATTGCCTGGCAAAATATATGGTTCCAAGTTATGATAACAATTATCATTGAATTTCACTCTCAAATCTGATATAATACCCATAATGGCTAATTTAGGATGATTGTATGTTGTCAAATTCATACGAGGAGGTAACATCCGTTTGCCTGGAAAACATTTTCGAAATGTAAACTCAGATGTAATACTCACATATGAACCAGTGTCAAGTTCCATTTTAACAATTTCGTTTTCAATTTCTATATCGAATACTAAATGATCTGCAGTAATATTAGAAATAAACGAAATACTCACATTATTTCTTTCAGTTTTGTTCAAATAATATTTTAGAAATCATATTCATCATTACTGTCTTTATTATAGTCTTCATCTTCTACCTTTTCATTACTTAAAGTAATAACAATTTTACTTTTCTTTTTAAAACATGCATTCTTCAAGTGACCTTTTAAACGGCAATAGTTACAAAATTTATATCTATATCTACAATCTCTAGCAAAATGATTTCTTTTTCCACAACAATAACATATATCATCTTTTGATTACCTGATCATTAGAACTACGTTTACAGTTTGCGCCACTACTACGTCTACGCACACTCCTATCATTCTGCTTTCCTCTTCTGTCTTCATGTTCATGTCTGGCTTCATCCTCGTACCTGCGTGATGTTCCATTTCTTTCTCTCCCAATGTGAGATTGCCGCTGTCCCATCTCTCGCTCACGACTGTTTCTCTCTGACTAGTTATGTTTTTTATAACCCCTTTTTTCAACGAAGTGGATAGTTTCTTCTTTCTTCAAACTCTGGGAATTTTTGACTGCATTCTATCTCGCCTCTGCGATGGAAACCGCATTTTGACAAGTTAAGTTTTCTTGACGAAAGAGTTCGATTTTTGTTTCAGGTTGCAAAAGTCCGCAAACAAATTGGTCTCTCAGGGCTGTTTCAATGTCCTTGAAGTTGCAGTTCAATTTTCCTTTAATCTGGAAACGAACTCTGATATTGACTCGCTCGGATACTGTTTAATACTGTAAAATTTGTTGCGTTCAGAAATCTCGGACGGTGTCGGATTAAGATGAGTTTTCATGAGTTTTACCAGCTCTTCGAATTTGAAGTCTTTGGTTTTCTTGGGTGCAACTAAATTACGGAAAATTATATACGTATCTTGGCACACTCGCGTGAGAAGTTCGGCACTATATTTATTTTCATCAATATCCTGCGTTTCTAAATATAGTTCAAGTCTTTCAATGAATACATCCCAATTGTCTTTATTCAGTGTGAACGAAATCTTATTGTCTGTCATTTTTGCATGCACTGTCAATTTCGAATGAATTCTATATTTGTCTCTCTCTGCATCACTGTCGGAAACATCGTCTGCATGCATATGGCGCCACTTTTTTATTAACTGTCGCCTTAGATTTTCGTAACTTACACTTTCCGAGACGTTTTCACCTAACTTTCGCAATTCGTTTATTAGTTCTTGTTTATTTAACTCGTAAATCTACGAAACTTTGCCCGAAGCCGGATTTGGACTAGGGTCTCTTGAAGTGGAACTGTCGTTTTGCATAGCACGTTACACGTGGAACTAAAATTGTTAAATGATTCAATAGCACAGTTTTCACTTAATCCATTTCTCACTTTTATCCTCGTCGCCATTAATTGTGGTGTCTGAGTGGAGTTTATAAAATAAAACATCACCCGCTTTATACAATTCATTTCCTTTTCTCTATCATTCATCATTCACAGTTGTAACCTTCTAATATCATACTCGAATACAGACTGACTCTCTTTGCACATGTGTATATTTAATAACGCGTACATCATTCTGCGCATGACCATTCGAATGAAACAATATTCCTAAATCTCAATAATTTTGAGGTTTCACTCTACAATGATCGAAATAAAGAATATGCATTAAGTGGATAACATTCCTAAATGCTAAATTTTTTGTTGAGCTCTGATAATTGTGTTATAAGTAATCGTATATCTTCAAATACAGTTTTCAGAATTTTAACAAAATTATACTACATGTGGATTTTTGAGGAATATTGCTGACTTCGTTCTCCCAAGGATATATAAAGAAAAGGCGAGTTACCAAAGAACTTCAAGTGCTTAGAAATGAATTGATATACTATTCATCCAATCTAGATGCAAACCTGAATATTTGGATCAGTATAGGAAAGCAAAGAGAGCATATGACAACTTGTTGTGCTCCCAAAGGAGAACATCAAACAACACACTTATTGAGAGAGCCGAAAATAAGACTAAAGCTGTATGGAAAATCATAAAAGATGTCACCAGAAAACCTCTAAACCTGTCCTCAAACTCCCCCAGAAATGTTTACATCATGGTAATTTATCTCAGCTGGCAGAAGACTTCAATCACCATTTCTCCAATATTGCTGCTAACATGAGATTTGCATCCAAACCAAAACACGTGAGTCCTAAAACCAACCGAAATCCTTTTACATATTCGACGTAGACGAAGTTGAGATATTGTCAACAGTTAATAGAATGAAAAACAAAGTCTCCTCGGGATATGATGGTATTCCTTTCTCTGTAATAAAGCGACATACTTCGAACCTCATTAGACCAATCTGCTTCATTATAAATTCATCTCTTCGAAGTGGAATATTTCCTGACGCATTGAAGACCACACTAGTGAAGCCATGCTACAAGAAGGGCAATCCCAATGATTTCTCCAACTACAGACCGATAAGCTTGATAACATCTTTTGCAAAAATTTTTGAAAAAATCCTTGTAGATCGAATGCTGAATTTCTTCCTAAAATTTAACATCTTATCAAACAGTCAACACGGTTTCACTAGAGGTAGAAGTACTGACACAGCATTATTCGAGTTCACACAGAGAATTTTCTCTTCCCTAGAGGAAGATAAGATACCTGCTGGATTGTTCGTTTTTTTGTCCAAAGCGTTCGACTGTGTTGACCACAGTATACTTCTTCAGAAACTAGAAAGGAACGGGATCAGAGGTATTCCATTAAAATTAATTTCGAGTTACTTGAAGGAAAGAAAACAGAAGATTGTATTGAGGTTCATGACGAGGTACTCTTTTCATCTGAAGTGACAGTAACTACAGGAATACCACAGGGAACTATCTTGGGACCAATGCTATTTATTGTCTACGATGATGACCTCCCATATACTTTTGAGCACATAAGTGACCCGGTTGAGACCATTGATGATTTTGGGATCAACGCCTATATGGCGATGACAAAAATGTTATCGTTTCATCTAAACAAGCTGAGCAAGTTACACTTGGTCTGAAAACTGCCTTCTCAAAGATTGAAACCTGGTGTTTCAATAATGCATTATCACTAAATGCGGATAAAACCGACATCGTATTTTTCTCCAATCCCAGATCAGATGCTACCTACCCTGAGAACATCAGAATCAGTGATAGTGTGGTCACAGCAAACTCAAATACTAGACTTCTCGGAATATCTGTTGACAGATATTTGAGTTGGATGCAACATTGTGATACGATAACACCTAAGTTGAGTTCAGCCATATATACGTTGAAAGCTGTCAAAAATCACGTAGATGTAAATATTTTAAAGACCATTTATTTTGCTAACTTTCAATCTGTCTTATCTTATGGAATTGTTATCAAGCTCAAGAGCAGAGAGCATCTTTATAACACAGAAATATGCTGTACGAACAATGTTTAATATTAAGTTTAGATCATCCTGTAGGGGCTTCTTCAAAGCAAACAACATTTTAACATTTTTTGGGTTGTACATTTATAAGGTATTATTATTTTTACGCAAATATCCTCACTATTTTGAAAAATATGAAAACAAAAATCTGACTAGAAAAACACATGAATATTTCTATCCAATCCATAAGTACTCAAATACAGAGCGTGGTACTTCTATATGGCTCTTAAATTGTATAATTTACTTCCCAAGGCCATAAGATGCATAACAACATATAATCTATATCGTAAGGCATTATATTCGCTTATATTGAAGTGTCAACCTTATTCACTCACAGAATTTAGAGATTGTTGTTTGGGAAATTGTGTAACTGATAGGTGATAGTTTCGTTTTCTTGGCTGACTTGTTCTCATTTTGTTGTCGATGATGATAATTCTGAAAATAAATATCTATTATTATTATTATTATTATTATTATTATTATTATTCAGACAATTTTCAAGTTACAAAACGATCAGATAAATATTGTAGGAATTATTGGAGAAATCAGGAGAGAGAAATAGGAAATATACGATCGGCCGACCAGATTCTTCATCAGGATGTCCAATCTAATCGATCGAGACTATTTTTGGCTCGATATTCGAAAATTACAGTCATTGAGGCACAAAGATAGCACGCTGTTCTACTAATTTTCTTAGGTAGAATAAGCGCGAAGAATGTCTGTCATACTTTCAATAAGGTATATTGTTTGTTGCACCTCTATACAAATTGAAAGGTTCAAAGGTCATGCGTTCCCCTTCATCTTCATTCTAGGTTACCTCTGGATATATTTCGAAAATCTAATTAAGGCCAAAGCCGAGCAGGTTGAGGACTGCCGTTTTCTCCTAATGAACTTAAACTTGCAGAAAAGCGTTCCCAATCTTAAACAACAATGTAAGCGAATTGTCTTGGCCTAACCTAATATGTTTCCTTCGTTTACTTACACAATTCTGATACTGAATACTTGTTTTCCGGGTATAAATTGCTCGATTTCCTGCGGATATGCACGAGAAAGATCAAGCGATAATTTTTTTTTGAATCAAACATTTTCCAAAAATCACAATTTCCATGTAATAATATGCAATTGAAAAATTGTGAATCATACTCATTATAAAGAATGCATTTGTTTGAACCATTCTCAAGCAACAGGAGGTGAATATCACTGAAAGTCATGTTTGATTGAGTAGCTCTTGACCATTAGTAATCGGAATAATAGTATTCAATCTTAAAATTTCGATCAATCAGAGACGTCACAAACTGTTTATGGTGAAATTTACTCAATCATTGTGAATAGGATACAGCTTGACCTATTGGTCCAAATTTCGAATAATTGGTGTGAAATATGAAGAGGTCTAAATAATAGTTAGATTCAATTGATTTTCAATTCACAACTTCCATCATTTGAGGATTTTCACTTTTACATAAATTAAATGTTCAATTCATTTATGAGGAACTGATTTCAAGTTTTCTTGCGATTAATCTTCCTTCAGGGCTATATTCAAATTTGAAGAATTTGAGGAATTTTAATTTTCATAGTGTAATTAGCCAAAACCTAAGGATTGTAACATGACAAAGTGCCACTTTAAATAATGAGCATGAGACTCTACTCTTAATTCTCTCAGGGTGGGCTCAATTATCCCAGCAACAAAACTCTTCTCGGTTTTTGACAAATATATTAAAGTGTATGAATACAATTCACAAATAAAAATTTTAAGGATTACTTTTCCGACCCAAATATCGACCAATAGAATTGCACCATTCGACGTCACGTGGTACAACCTACATGGTATTATACTGATAATTTTTTGAAAATTTTCTCTGGTAGTTGCTATATATAAACAAAACATGATCCAGTCAAATTAAGCACACGTCAAACTGACAGGTTGAATTCAATTGTGAAAATTGCAGATTTTGCATGAAAATGAGTCGATTTGTAGTTTGTTCTCTGTCCACCATCGATAAAAAAGTCAAAGGAAATGTTCCCATTGATACGGAGAAGGCAAAAAAACAGTTTGGAACCAATTTACTACTTTTTGTACTGAGAGGGAATACACATTGAGTGCTGAAACGAGTGAAGCGCAATTGGCAAACATTATAAAAGATTACGCTGACAATATGAAGAAAATGGATGGAGAAGACTATAAGGAAGGTACAATAAAAACAATGTGGAATCAGACTGCCAAAATACTTCAAGAAAAGTATTTGAACGATTTCGACATCAAAATCAACCCATTTTCGGATGCTGCATTCAAGACCGCTCGAGGAGCTCGTGATGCCAAGCGTAAGGCTTTACAATCTATTCCGGAAAAACGGGGGGCAAGTGCAGCAACGTTGGAGGAAAAAGATTGGGATGCAATGACCACTGTTTGGGACGAGGAAACTCCTGATGGCCTCCAGAAAAAATTATTCATGATAATATCAGTGGAATTGGCTTGGAGAGGTGGTGAGGGCACCATGGCGTCAATACATTACTTCAAGGCAGAACAGCGAAATGACGGGAAAACAACTGGGAGAATTGAATACAATCCAATTTTCAGCAAGACCACACAAGGTGGTGATAAAAAATTATCAGACAGCAAGTGGCTGGTGGAGAATCGGGAAATCCCTGACAAGTGCCCAGTGAGACTGTTCCAGAAATTGAGAGAGAAGAGAGATGTCAACATCAAGAGCGACATACTATTCCTGACCCAAAATCCATTCTGGAATAAAGTTCCAGGCGCTAGGTGGTACAAGGATTCCCCAGTAGGCCAAAACACGATTTCAAAGTGGATTAAGGAGTCAGCACAAAAAGCTGGGCTTGACCTTGGTAACAAAAAAATCACCAATCACTCCAGTCGTGCAACAGCCGTCTCCAATCTAGCGAAATCGGGCCTGGGAGAGCAGCAGATAATCAAAATAACTGGACATGCCAACAGTAACTCCATCAAGCCGTATCTCCAACTCGACCAGGAACACCACGAATCAATTGTCAAGAAACTGCGAAGGAGTGAGCCTACTGCAGAAAATGCCATCAACAGCATAAACCTCATGCCATCTACCTCTTCTGGAACCATTACCGATAACTCTGACTTGAAGAAAACATGCACCAATGTTTACAACAATTGTATTTTTAATTGCACTACCCTGATTCTTAATTAAATGTTGTTTTATTCATTATGAAATTCTTATTTGTTAACTGTACATTTCGTCTCATGGTGCAATTCTATTGGCCGACATTTGGGACAGAAAAATAATCCCCCGAATACCACACGAGCTTCAAAATTATCTGGTATTTCCCGATAGGTTCCCTGCAAACAAATAAAATCGTGATTTTTTAACCTGAAAAACTTGACTCCTTCATTTGTTTGAAACGAACCTATCGGGAAATACCCGATAATTTTGAAGCTCTTGTGGTATTATAAGTGAATGTCCAATCTCCCAGGTAAAACAGAACACTAGGGACTTATCTTGAAGTTATCTGAGTCGATAGCTTCCTCCCAGTTCCCAGATACAAAATAGGGTCCCAGAGGGTATGGCCTGCCAGTTGACCAGAAACGAGTTGTATAGTTTCCACACAGATGCTCCAGACAGCGACCAGACGATTCCAATTTTCATCCTAGTTGAAGAATGTGCTCCATGACAAGGTGGTTATGCCACAAGCTCCAATTATGTACTGCTCGAACCAGGGACTGAATATGATTTAATCTCTCATCGTGGAATGCATCTCAAACTTGAACTAGCATATATCTTTGGCCTCGTAATAGGATATAATTTGGCCCCCAGGGAGGAGCTATATTAGGATGAACGAAAGAACATTAGAAAGTACAAGTGCGTGTATAACAAGGCTCCTTCTCGATTTCTCTTAGACAAATATTGAACAAATCATAGTAAAATTAAATTATCTTAACAAATTAAACCGAGAAGAAGTCATGTTGTGGGAATCATTGGAAGCAGTCAATGCAAAAACGTGTTCTCATGTTAAAGTGCCAAAAAGAACTAAAATTTCGGTTCCGGGCAGGAAATAAAAACTTACTGAGTATACTTATGTATTTCTCTCAAATCTCTGACCCAAAAAAGTCACTTTTAAATATCGATTTCAATAATTACACAGAGATGACCGGCATCTGATCTCGACAGAGAGAAAAAAAATTCACGCTGATAGTTCAAGGTTAGCTTCGCGGTACACAGATAACCCGCATAAAACACATCTATACTCTGTTGCAGGAGAAGTAGTTCAAATTTCAACGATCATTCAGGTGCACGTACGAAATAACGTCAGTGGCGTGCAAATCGTTGCAGGATGTTATCGAAAAACCCGAGAAATCAGGTTCTAGGTTCTACTCAGTTCAACTATCATTCCAAATAGGAAATTAATCCGATCCGTAGTCCCTAACTACTACTAATAGAAAAGGATCGACGCAGTCAAAGTCACTATCTCAGTCTTTTCCTAAGAAGCACGAAAGCTTGTGCAGTTTATGGTAGAAGAAATCACATAACTCGTCAGTGCAAATTCAAAAATTACAGCTGTCACAAGTGTCCTAAAAAAGGGCATCTAACCCTGATGTGTCGTGAAAGTAAACAGGTACCTAATTCAGAAAATGGAAAAGAATATAATTTTATAAGATCAAACCACTCGTTATTCAACCTTTGTGAAAATAATACTCATTGATACTGGGGCCAGTGTTTCAGAATTTCCGAAAAATTTTATGAAGACAATTTTTCCCATTATGAGCTTTATAAAACTAATCAAAAATTTTCTTCTTAAGTGGGAGAATGTTTTCAAGCTGGTGGATTTATGAAAATCAATGTCAATATTATTAATTCCAAAAATATCTGTCCCAAAATTAAGATATTTTATGTTATTAGAAAGGGAGGACCTCCATTACAAGGAAGAGACTTTCTCCGCATTTTCAATTTAGTTCTTTCCCCAATAAGTTATTGAGGAAGTTTTGATCTAATAGAGCGACAGAAGGCAAAATTCGAAAAGTTATTCGAACCGGGTATTGGTACCTTCAATCAGGGTAAAATAAAATTAATTTTAAAGAGTGAAATATATACTCCCAAATTTTGTAAGGCTAGATCTGTCCCTTAGGACTGAAATTGAAGGTTGAAAATGAGCTGAAACTTCTTGTCAAGTTGAAAATAATTAAACCAGTTGAATATCCGGAGTGGGATACTCCGGTAGTTCCGATTTTGAAAAGGGATAATAGTGCCAGATTTTGAAATTACCCTTAATCCCGTTTTGAAAGTCGATATGTATCCTCTGCCGAAACCTGAAGAGTTATTTTGTAAATTAGGTGGCGAAAAACGGTTTTCTAAACTTGATTTGGGTTACACATATCAACAATTCGTTTGAACCAGATTCCGTACCCTAGGGATAATAAATACGCACCCTGCCGTGGAATATTCGGTGGCATTAAAATATGTTCGAGAAACAATGAAAAATGATGAATTCTTGATGAAAATGATTTCTTTCGTTCAAAATAACACATGGCCTTATATTGTTATGAGTTGGATAAGTTCAACCTTTCCGAAATTTTTATTTCTTTTTGGTGGTGGATTTCCTAAAATGAAAGTTTCACATCAGGGCTTACAGTTCGAGTCCCATGAATTTCAAACATTTTTAAGAGCGAATAATATTGAATATGTTACGGGCTCCGCTTACCAACCTCAATCCAATGGCGAGGCGGAAGCAGAAGTAAAAATAATCAAAAATGGATTAAGGCAGTGCTTAGTTGATAATACAAGTCAAGACATCGGTACATTTCACCATAGTATAGGGACCAAGCAGTAGTCGCACTCCGTGGATTTTCTTACACCAAGTCTGACTCGCGCATTCCTCCCTGCGCATAACCTAATCGACCGCGAATGTAAAAATTTTCATTGTTTTCATCAATAATTCTAAGATGTCTGGAATAATGTCATTATTATTATTTTAGACATCTTAAATAATTTCTTTGTATAATTAATTCGTTCAATATATGGAAGAATATAATTTTTCTAAGATCTATTTAAAATTCAAAGAAGAAGTTGAAGAAAAAGATGCAACCTAACTTATGAATTCAGTGGAATTTCTTTGAGTCAAAATCTACCATAAACCAGCAAAGCTCATTTATTCAATAATGTATTTTCATTCAAGTAAGTATTCTGTTTCAATTATGTGTTATTTTCAAATTAATTCCAAAATGGTTAACAATTGTAGCGTATACAACTGCAAAAACAATGGTCTCAATAATCCGAAACTTTCTTATATATATGGTGAAGAATTTGAAGAGGAGAAAGATTTCAATGAAGGAGAAAGAAACTGTAGAAATTGAGGATGAATGTTTCATTCGATTCTGCAGGAATAATTTCAGCTCGAACATGGCTGATTTCATGATAGCCCAATTGCAACTCAAAAGAACAAATCCCCATGGCTACAGGTACTCCATCGCTTATAAACAATTTGCACTTACTATCTATTTTTTGAGACCTAAAGTTTAAGAAGTTCAAGAAAAACTTTTTCTTTACCTCACAAGGCTACTACTCTATGCAGAATAACTACCAAATGGAACTTTTCCGTTGGTTTGAATAAATATGTATTTCGAGCAATTTCGGTGAAAGTAAAAACTATGACAGAGCAAAGGATTGCATATTATGTTTTGATGAGATGTCTATCAAAACTTATTTTTTTATGATATATCTCTTGACCAAATAATTGGATTTCACCAATGCAATGGTAACAGATCTTTCGAACCTGCTAATTGTGCATTAGCTTTAATGTATTTTCAGTTTGTCAGTATTCGTTTTATTTATAGATTAGGTACAAATTTTCTGATGGAATTGATCTTAATGCAAATTTACCACATAGCGTAAACATTCATTCTATATATTTCTATCATATCACTTACAAAGTCCTTGAATACTTGTTATTCTGAATGTATTGATGTATACATAATTGTCGACTGAAATGCATGCAGAATTAAACTATATTTTTATGATACTGTATAGTATTTTATTCCGTTGTATATTACTATATTATATTCATTATAGAAATATGGAAAATATAATTTTATATCAGAAAACCAGTTTTTTTATTGTTTTATGAGAAGACTAGTAAGCCAGGAGATCCATAGGCCCGTAGATCTATAGGCCAGTAGATCCATAAGCCAGTAGTTCAATAAGCCCATAGATCAATATAGACCATAGATCAATGAAGCGCACAGAAACACGAAACACAGCAATGAAACCCGTTGAAGACAAAGAAACTCGAAAGAACGCTAAGCAACACGGAAGAAAGCGAAGAAACACAAAAGAACGCGAAGAAACACGAAAAAACACGAAAGAGCGCCAGTAGATCTATGGACCAATAGATCCATAAGCCAGTAGATCCATAAGCTAGTTGTTCCATGTGCCAGTAGAACCATTGGCAGGTAGCTCAATGTAGCCCATAGATCAATGAAGCTCGCGAAAACACGAAACTCAGCAAAAAACACGACAAAAAGCGAAAAAACTGAAGAGTGCTACGAAACAGTAAAGAAACCATAAAACCTCATAGAACGTAAAAACTCAAAAGAACATATTAAACCCCGAAGAAACGTAAAAATCTGAAAGCATGCAAAATATTCCGAAAAAATGCAAAAAAAACTGAAAGCACGCCAAATATCCCGGAAAAACTCAAAAACCGAAAGCACGCAAACAATCCCGAAGAAACTCAAAAACCCGATGGTCGGCAAGAAACCTGAAAGCACGCAAAAATCTCGAAGAAACTTCACAAACCCTGAAAGAACTCGAAAAATCCCCAGGAACGCAAAAAATCTGAATGCACAAAAAAAGCCTCAACAAACCCGCAGAAACGCAGAGAAATCTCGAAAAAACGCGAATAAAACCCAAAAAGTAAAGCATCCACAGAGAGCAATGCTCATAACAAATAATTCAACAAATACTCTTTAAAGTAATGAAAAATTTCGACAGCAATATTTTCTTGCTGAAGAGAATTGAGAGATAGCAAAAGTTCAGCAATTTTACAAAAAAAAAAAAACAATTAATCACTGTGTTCCTAAAAAAGTTGTTATTTCAATTTGCCACAACATTTCAAAGAAGCGAGAGTGAAAAAGCAAATAATATTAACTACGTTTTAATGACTAAGGGTTTCCACAACTTTACCATAAAATATGCCATTTGGAGGAGTAAGAATAGAAATTCGTGATAATAAACAGAACATTTTTCGAGAAAACCCGTTTCTCAGATAGAAAATTGTAATTGCCAGCCAAAGAAAACAAAAATATTCTTCCTACCCCTGTATATTCACACGGAACGCGACTTGCACAAACTTAACCGTACATTCTCTCTTAAATTCGCCTCACTTATAGCAAGGGATGTAGATAATTTCTCTCTTCTATGGCGTGATCTGTCATCAGTATCAAAACAATGATCGCTTTTGACAGATTCTATAAAATCGATTTCTTAAGTAAAAGAATTAAGTTGTTTTTGAATGTACGGAATAATGGTGATTATTTTCATCAGTTGTTCTCGTATGCATAGGGAACAGGTAAGCTTTATTTTTATCTAATGCTAACATATTCAAAATGTATGTTTTAGACCAAAGGAATTGAAGAACTGTCTTTGTGTTGTGACTCTTGAGGAGAAATGATCCTTCGTGGCTTTCAAGGAAACTTACCATACCTTCAGTAATTATAAGTAGTCTCTGGGATACTGCCATGAAATTTCATTCATTTGAAATTATTTCAGATTATCTTCATCCCATGACATGAATGGAATAATGGAAGTAGATGCAAAAAAAAACAATGTTTTTGATATATCAATAGAAAATTAGATTATCTTACTTTGATTAGGATGAAAACCTGCAAGATATGAAGTATAAATTGAAGTAGTGAAGATAATATTTTTTGGAGTTGAATTGTAATATTATAAATTATTATGTAGATAATGATTATTTGAACACTTGAGTTTAAATAACTATTTTATTCTATAAACAGGAAAGTATCTGCAGATGTTGAATTAGCATGTAACTTGATTCTGACAAAATTTTAGCTTGCATCGTTGCAAGATCATCAATTAATTAATAATTATTAATAATTATCAAGGGTATTATATATGAAAAAGTATATGCTATCTACACAATTTTTTCTTCATATATAGTAAAGCTTTGTAGGATTGAAGATGCCATTTAGAGTATAGATAAGGTCACATAGTAATTTTTGTGCATGTAGATTATCGAAATAATAAGAGGAAATCTTAAGTGATAGTGAGAATCATGAGTGAAACAAAATTAGTGACTTCAGAAAGAGTATATAATGAAATGTGTGTAACAGTCTGAAAAAATTGCAAAGCGATGGAATCTTTGAGCAACTGTTTTACTTGATTATGGGAAGAATGTGATGACGTAAACTGCCAAAGGCAGAATTCTAAGCCTGGAACCAATGAGTCTAATGGCAAAAAAGATTTTTCCTTTTTGAAGATCATAATTAATTTCACAGGATCCTTGCTATGTTTCTTTCTGTAATGACAACTGAAATAACCTGAATGAATGATTATCTGCAAATCCAAGGACTATAAATTATGAAAAGTAGGTATGTGAGTAACATCAAATCCAGGTAAATGGATTTTTCATGCATATTGAGGATTTGTATGATTTAAGAGTTCATTTAATATGTAAGGAAGTTAAATGTAAATAATGAAATATCACCTTCAGTTTTACAGAATATAAGAAGTCATATTTATCCTTGTAGGTTCATTTTTTAGAAACCTTAGATAGTATAATATAGTTAGTTATAATGACCTTCATTTTTACAAATATTAGAGACAATATTAATCCTTGTATTTGTAAAAACTTGATGGAGAGACCAAACAGTCATCTATCATTCAATTGAAGTATAATGGGACATTTTAGCGGATAGAAATATATAAAATATGATAGAAACAGCTTAGACTCTTGAGTATAAAAAAAAATCTTATATGATGGTGAGAATTAAATGAGTGAAACAAAATTAGTGTTTATGGAAATATTTATATATATAAAAGTTATTCATTTGGTGAACCCCTTTATTGAAGTATTATGGAAGTTGGCATAGATTACCTAATGATCAGAGGAATATTTATTTCAAAGATCTAACCTAGTCTAAGTTTGATAGATAAAGATATTGAATTGCATATTCAAAATTTAAATTCTCTTGGAATTTGCAGAACCAACAGGAATAAAAGAATTGCAAATATTTGATCAACTACTGTTACTATTTTGCTTGATTGTGGGAAGAACGTAATGAAATAATTGATGAAGACAGAATACTTAGCGTGGATGGATATATCTGATGGTGAAAGAAGGATTTTTTGTTCTGAAGGCATGATGAATTTTACAGGGTCGTTCCTATGTTCCTTCCTGGAATGGAAATTGAAATGTACAACCCGAATAAAATATCATCTGCTATATGCAAATCCCTACCTGCGAAATATCCATTTGAATTAGTTTATTGTTTGGTTACGATTATAATCATACATAAAGAAAAGTATGATTACAATACATAAGATTAGAATGTCAACGACAATTGTCATTTCAGAGTAGGAATCGACAGGGGTGAAATCAATTTGCTAGGGATTGTAAAACTGATTCTATGCTGGGTAAATTTTTGAATTTCTTGAATACACATCGTAGACTGTTAAACTATAAGAGAATACCTCACCAGGGTTCTTACGAATCGTATGAATTGAAGAATTTTCAAAATATTATACGGAGTATGGATTAAAATTGTAATTGAAAATATGTGACAATGTTCTGTGAACGTCGGACGTGACTGATGATCTGGAAATTTGTGTTTGAGCCGAAGTAAGCTATTTTCAGCAATTAATTTAAAATATTTTTACTTTCGATTGGAAGATATGAATAGCTTTATCCAAAGGTCCGATTCTCGGGGAAGACACATATGAAAACGGCTTTTCCCGATCGCGTCAGTGGAAAAAGCCTTTTTCAATTTTACCGGACCATCTTTCGCGAAAAACCGGGAAATCGGTGTTTTAGATAATTTTTTTGAAAATGTTAGCGTGGTCGTATAGGCATGTGAAATGCACCTAACGAAAGTCCGTCTCATGAACTTTACGGTGCTTGCTTCGCTCGCAAGATCGCCTTCCCCTTTCTACCTCGAAATATCGCATTTCTGAACCCCTCGCCGACCCAAAGTTTTTCGATCTCCTTCTGTGGATTACCACAGAAATATTCCTTATTGTTTTTAATATATTGGGATAATTTAATATTACCTGATAACTGTACTACAAGTTCAGATTAGACTGAACGAATCTTGAGAAAAATTCATTAAGACAAAAAATATAAACAAACTGGGAGAAATCCACTAACAAGTAACAAATTATATGCTCTAATGTTGATTTAATCTGGAAAATATACTACATTTAACTAATAGCATTGAACAGGATTCTTAAGTTCAAAAGAAATTTGAAGCAAGAACATTTATATGAGGCCTATCACAGAAATCAATGTTTTTTACAACATTTCGTGTTGAGGGGGTTTGCAGATAGTTAAGAATTCCATAGTAAAATTCCTCTTTTCATAAATTGCATATAGTAAAAAATAGTATCAGTTTAAACCAAATCATCAGAGAATTCAGAGAAAAAATTTGTTCGAAACAATTCAATATAAAAATAGTTATTTTTCATGGACTCGAAGATAAATGTTTCAGTGAAATTATAAGTAATGAGGATTTGATATTGAACACATTCGATGCTTTCCACCACCAACTACTTATTTTTCCATATAATACCTACTTTTTAACTCAATCCTCGTTCAGACAAATTTTAATGAGTCATTTCTTTCACAATCCTAAGGTAAGGTTTTTAACACATTTCAAAAAGTTTCAGAGGCACCGGTTCTGCTGTTTCTGAGTACACTATTGAGTAAATTTAATCACTAATTACTGTTTCTTTCCAAGTGATATTAAAACCACAATAAAACAATATATCTTTTATTGAATGTGTTCTGTTAGTGAGGAAATGTGAATACATTTACTGTTACATTATGAGCGGAGTCATAATTTTTATATGAATATAGACTAAACAATGGTCCATACACTCTTAATATCACTGTGAAAACTTATTATCAGCTTAAATCAAAATATTTAAGTTTTCAGATAACGCAAATAACCTTTCCTAATCAATTTTTACATTCGCGGTCGTTTAGGTTATGCGCAGGGAGGAATGCGCGAGTTCCCTCTGGTGTAAGCGATTTCAGTTCAAAATCGACGGAGTGCGACTACTGCTTGGTCCCTATACTGTGATGCCACCTCGGGAGTAACTCCTTCTGAAAACAGACATAAGTTTTTTCAGTGCTCTCATCAAGTTTATCAAAATAATAAGGAACGCTGGGAACCTGGAACAATATTAGGCAAATGCGGTGAAAAAATATATAATCTCAAGATTCAAAACAACGGGTCGATCACCAAACGGCATTTAGTTCAAATCAAAAGGTTTCATGAATTTTCTTTGCCAGTTACAACTATTGAAGAAGGTACATCTTCGAATGAAGTTTCTCACGAGTCCACTTCAAATAATAATAGTAGACCGAAACGTAATAGGATGATTCCTGATAGATTTGGATGAATTAATAATAAAGAATTTAATGATTTTGTATGGAATACAGAAATATTTTGGGTGAAATATTTTATACTATTGAAATGTGAATAAAAATTGTATATATTCGGTTTCAAAAATTTGGGAAAGAGGTGTTACGTTGTATAGTTTTGGAGTACCTGTATATGCATCCTATTTTCGCGTCACATTGACGCGATTATTTTTTGTATACTTATATGGGGATAAGTACATATGAGAATAATGTATTTGAGTTCGATGAGTATTGTGCTATTAGAAGTTGGGAAATAGAGTGTTCCGAAAAATTGTTATTTTTTATTGATATTTCGATTCGTAATAAAGCTATCTCTCTCAAAATCGAGAGACGTATCAACTATAATTATAGGTACTTCTCGGCAGAATCCCCTTTGAACATATACAGTTTTCCCATCGCAATACGGTATTCTGTATTCCTTTGGCATAGAAGTGATTTGGTTGTTGTCAGAGCTACAAAAGGGCATGGAGTTAATTAGTTGGGGTATAGAAGTACCTTCAAGGATAATTTGTAGGATCGTGCTAACCTCTAACCGAAGCGCTGTGAATTAAGCTATGCGTGGCTATATAGAGTGCCGCCAAGAGATCCCTACACACTCCCTTGCCAGTGACGGAGTGCCGCTATAAATTTTTCCATAAGTTTCGTAGTTCGGCGAGCGGTTACTTGATGAAAAATAAGGCTTTTCGTACTCAATTCTAGACGTTTTTTTCGTTCAGCCAGTCCCAATTCTTTATCAATAATTTCACAATAAGAAGCAGCATTCACTGTACGTCTGTCATCCAAATAATGGCAATAGATAGGCTAGCTCATGTCTCATAATACCGTGAATAGCACTCTATGGGCTGACGGAGGAGAGAATACTTTCGCACAGAGAGAATCCGTAAGTTTCCAAACCATGACCTGCCGTTTTGATTTTAGCTCTTAATGATGAACCCACGTCTCTCACTAGTTGTAATACGATATAATATGATCACCTCGCGATGTTCATATGTAATTTGCTCCAATGGAAGTACCACAGATTGAGGTTCACTGAAACGCAATCGACGAGACATTTCGTCAAAAGAACTGACCGAAGTGTACCTTAGACATATATTAACCCAACAATATACTTACTGAGACACTACCTGGAATACTTTCCCCATGAGCTCACTTTTTCGTTTATTTATTTAAGGATCCTCGTATATTATTCATTCAAAATGAAGAAATCAAACAAGCTACATACAATAGCATGATTCTATATTTGCTGCTAGCTTCGCTGATGCCTGATTCGTGGCATATGGCTTCCATGTCTTAATGGTTTTGTTAGTAGGATCAAGTTAACTAACTCAAAGCGAAAAAATTAAATGCTACAATATTCTTCACAACATTTATCTCAAGTTTAAATTTCTCTTCCCGAGCGCATTTATTTAGCGCACCGGTTTCGATGTCAAGGATTCCCTGTTAAAAACTCACAATAGTCCAATCACGAACATTTCGAAGTATCCATAGAAGGAAGTGTGTACGTATCTTCAGCGAGATATGCCAAGTCTAAAGCCATACGGGCCACTTCAACCCTATTTACGTTGGAGAGGTTTCGCATTAATCGAATAAACTGATATGAAGGCGTTGAAACTGTTCAGTAAACCATGTTAGTATTCGAGTCGAGAAAATTACACAGATGTGGAAAGATTGTTATCGAGTTCTCAACGGCATTAAATCTGGAAGTTTATTACAATCGAATACCGTTTCGACTTAAACGGGAATGTGTAAGGGTTGACCCATTGGAACTTCAGCTCAAGGATGTCAGGAAATTCATTAAGGATATTGAAACGGAATTCAGATGGTGGTTTTCACCAAATTTCTTGAGGCATAGATACAGTTGCTTAGTGCAACAAGTGGACACTTTTACCAGATAGAATGAAGCTTAAATCATATTAATTTCGAATATCGAGACGACAATGGTCTGCTGAGCTTGGATTCGACTGCCGCATGCAGAATCCGTTGTTACAGAGAAGTTCGACCTTTCGAATTCTCTGGAAAAGTGTTTTCTTTAGAGAAATTTCGAGGGTTAAATTAATAAGCTTGCTAATTCTTCATAAACCTACACGTTTTATACTGGGTTCCTCAAAGTTTGTTGATCAAATTAGTCACAGAATACTTCAACATATATGTCAGATTGACCAATGGAATGCCGATCATCGTTTATGAAACCCATCATTAGTACAGGAGAGGAGGGTATTATGGAATACCATTTACATTTCTGGTCATATTTCTAGAGGTGTTCTAGGTGAAAACTCCAAAATTGTTTTAACTTAAACTATATCTGGTTATGGTAATGAATGCCCATGGGTTAAAAAAAAGCTCACTTTTAGTTTTATATTGAGAAAAATTTAGTTAAAAAGAAAGTAAAATTGTAGGCTAATATGGAATAGTCGGGAAATATGAAATAAGTGGTGTAAGTCATTTAAAATCAATGATTATTTATAAAAAATTTTTTGATGATTGTTAAAGACTATCGTTTTATAATGCTTAAGTATGCGGAAGGATTAGAAGTCCATTATTTACAAAAATCACAACTGTAATCGTCCTTTTCTGCTCCTGTATACTCAAGGTGGGTCCACAATGAGCAACTAAGGCACTGTATCCAAATTTCTCCTCGTCGATCATCGGAGAATTTTCGCAGAACATACATTCATTGTCTTTGTTGTTGATGACGAGATATTGTTGATGATGGAGCTCGTGTTGAATGATTGTTTGGGCTAATACCATCATCTATTGTGGATGTAATGATTTCCGACGTTTCGATAGACATCTTCTATCTTTATCAAGGAGAAAAGTAAGAAACCTTTTGAAAATTATCAATTTTCAAAAAGTCAATTCACAGAAGTCATGAAAGAAAATGAACGATGTTATATACTCATCTGTGATATGATGATCTTTTTAAGTTGGATCGAACTATCGGCGTCCAAACTTCTGGCAGATCTATAGATGGAGCACTTATGGAAGCAGGTGTTATTTTCATAAATGCTGATTCTTTGATTTTTCTTCTTGCAAGTTTTTCTTCTTTGGATATTATTGATGCTTCATCCCACTTCATACGATGATTCTCATCTACAGCATGTTGGACCAACCTGGATTTGTCGCTGTCTAGTACTCGTAGAAGCTTCTGATGTTCTTTTATTCGTACATTCAGAGGGCGTTTAGTTTCTCCAATGTAAGATCTTCCGCACTCGCAAGGTAATTCATATATGCAGTTCTTTGTCATTTGTGTCTCATTATTAGGCTTAACTTTTGTAAGTTTAGATCTGATAGTGTCTTGAGTTTTGAATGCAGTCGTTATGTTGTATCTATTTCCAATTCTTCTCATATTCTCCGACAAACCTTTTACATAAGGAATTACGGTTTTAATGGTCTGATTTATATCTGTTGGTTCTGGTTGACTTTCTCTTGTTCGTCTAGCTTTTTCTAATATCTTTTTGGGGTAGCCATTGCTTCTAAGAGTTTTCGAGATGTTATTTATTTCTTCATTTTGGTCTTCTTCAGTGAAACAAATACTTATTGCTCTATCAAATAAACATTTTGCTACTCCCAATTTAGTGTTTAGTTGGTGGTTTGAATCAAAATGTAGATATTGTCCTGTGTTCGTTGGCTTTTTATACACAGTGGATCTTGGGATTCCATTTTGTTTATGTACGAGTACATCTAAGAATGGAAGTTGCCCGTCTTTCTCGATTTCAATTGTGAATTTAATTGATTCCTCTTGATTGTTTAGATATTGAAGGAATTCATCTATAGTGTCTCTTCCATGTTGCCAAATAATGAAAGTATCATCTACATATTTTTTCCACAGTTTGGGTTTAAGTGCATATTTTTCTAATGCTTTCTGTTCGAAAATTTCCATATATAAATCAGCTAAAATTGGTGATAGTGATGAACCCATGGCCATTCCAAATTCTTGTTGATAAAAGATGTCTTCAAATTGGAAATATGTTGTTTCAATACAAATAGAAAGCATTTCCATAATTGTATTCACGCTTAGTGTAGTTCTTTCACAAAGGGTTTGATCTTCTTCAAGCTTTTTCCTAACTATGATAAGTGTTTTATCTGTTGGAATATTAGTGAACAAACTGGTAATGTCGAAGCTGACCATAACGTCTTCTTCCATGATTTCTTGATGTTTCATTATTTCTATGAAGTGTTTCGTGTTTCTTATCATCGATATTGAATTACTTTTTAATGGTGATATAATTTTCAGCAGAAATTTAGCCAATTGGTGGCATGCTGAATTTTTTGAACTCACAATTGCTCTTAGAGGAATATTTGCTTTGTGTATTTTTGGTAGACCATATAAATGTGGTGGTTTACTGAAGTGAGGTGTAAGTCTTGATCTAATGAATTGATCTGGAAATTCATTTCGATATTGGGAGTAGCAAAATGTTTATTTGATAGAGCAATAAATATTTGTTGCACTGAAGAAAACCAAAATGAAGAAATAAATAACATCTCGAAAACTCTTAGAAGCAATGGCTACCCCAAAAGATATTAGAAAAAGCTAGACGAACAAGAGAAAGTCAACCAGAACCAACAGATATAAATCAGACCATTAAAACCGTAATTCCTTATGTAAAAGGTTTGTCGGAGAAAATGAGAAGAATTGGAAATAGATACAACATAACGACTGCATTCAAAACTCAAGACACTATCAGAGCTAAACTTACAAAAGTTAAGCCTAATAATGAGACACAAAGGACAAAGAACTGCATATATGAATTACCTTGCGAGTGCGGAAGATTTTACATCGGAGAAACTAAACGCCCTCTGAATGTACGAATAAAAGAACATCAGAAGCTTCTACGAGTACTAGACAGCGACAAATCCAGGTTGGTCCAACATGCTGTAGATGAGAATCATCGTATAAAGTGGGATGAAGCATCAATAAATCCAAAGAAGAAAAACTTGCAAGAAGAAAAATCAAAGAAGCAGCATTTATGAAAATAACACCTGATTCCATAAGTGCTCCATCTATAGATCTGCCAGAAGTTTGGACGCCGATAGTTCGATCCAACTTAAAAAGATCATCATATCACAGATGAGTATATAACATCGTTCATTTTCTTTCATGACTTCTGTCAATTGACTTTTTGAAAATTGATAATTTTCAAAAAGTTTCTCACTTTTCTCCTTGATAAAGATAGAAGATGTCTATCGAAACGTCGGAAATCATTACACCCACAATAGATGATGGTAATGGCCCAAACAATCATTCAACATTGTCTTTGTTGTCCGACTAATTGGATTTTGGCATAAAGTACAGATCTCTCAGACGATATATCAGAATGAAACGATTCATCGTTGCTAACACTGGAATATTCTCTTGTTAGTTCTGGTCTGCAAATTAGAGGGGAGGTCTAGTTTGAACTTCTTAACAGGAGGTCTTGGCGACTTTGTTTTCTCTTTAGGTTATGAAGCTTCCGGCTTTTTGGTGTTTTTTTCATTTAATTCACGTTCAAACTCTTGTTTGTAAGGAGAGAACGTTATTACAGTAGAAGATCCAAGTTTATTTTACTTCTGCTTTTTCAGCGGAGGCGGTGATATCTCGATGGGAAAAACAAGATTGTCTAAATAACGATTCTCATTAAGAACTATATCAGGACCTATAGAAGTTCCACGTTTAGGTGACGTTCTGGGTTCAATACTTGTTGACGAGTGTGGTAAATTGCCATTTTTAGGTGTCACCGTCTGAGTCCTAGAATCTGTCAGGGTGGCAGCAATAAAGTCTTCACTACTGAAAACGTTTTTGTCCAGAAGATAAAAGCCAGTCACCTAAAATCCTTTTACTGCAATGTCTGCTTTGTACTTTGAGATATGCCCTGCCGAACAGTTCCATCATGTCAAACATGCTCAAGGGCCTTGAGGTATGTCTCAAGAATGATCTATCCCCCTCGTTGTAGTGAGTTTTCAAGGAACCAATGAATGTTTTATCTAAGCGTTGGATCTTATGCGAGCAATGAAGGAGTAAACATACGATTGTAACATGCTAAATTAATTACGTCGATGTTACGCTTGTGGGTTGTGTGTCCATTAAAGAGGGGAAGGACAAGTGATTCAGTGGAGAGTTTTGTTACATCTTTGAATTGCTCAAACCATTTAGTAAAAATGTTAGTCTGGATCCATCCAGACGGATGACACGATGCGATTGTGCCTGGCGGAGCTCCTCTGAGAAGTTGGTCATTCATGTCCTTTCGCGGGAAAATTGAAAATTTTTGGGTGTCTTCTCATAAAGGCATAAAACCATTTTTTTCAAGCAGCTTCATTCTGAAATGGATTTGGTATTTTGTTGCAACTTGATTCGCCAGGCTAGATACGTCTCTTCTTGTTAGACCACAAAATATGGCCTCCACTTGAACAAGATTTTTATTTTTCATCTACAATGCTTTTCGGAAATACTGGGTTGAGGTCAAGACTGCTTGAAGCTGCTACCAGTTCATTTTTATCCTTCAAGTTGACAGGACGAAAGAAAGACGCTCTAGGTACATGGAATACCTTTGACGCCTTAAGGTAGCCCATCTTCTTCTAACGAACAGCCTCGATATGCTTAACCATGTTCGACTGATTCCAAAGCTTTCGCATATTTCCAGCATTTTGCTAATTCTAGGCATATCTGGAACAACATTAAGATTATTCAAACTCATTGAGCTTAGAAAAAAGGGGCGGGACATTTTTTTCATGCACAATATTTAACAGTTATTTCTAGACAACAGGCTTATATTTATTAACAATCATGTTTCGTTTCTACTGATGAAGCTATCTAAATGTAACAAATATTTTTTAAAATATATTTCAAGCAATTAGGATAATATGATGGTATCCCTCATAAGTTCATTCACATACCTCTACATACCCTAATACTGCTAAGCTATCAATAATAAATCCATTTAACATAGATTACTAGATATATTTATTTTTTTGGTTGGTAATGTGGAATTTTTATGTAGAGTTGTGACATTTGCCACTTGACAAATGACATTTTCAAAACTAACTACGGCACTGGAGTCTGAATGACCCCAGATACAAGGACTTGGCCATTTAATGTGATCGTCTAGCAAGGGTAGAACTCGTAATAATTCAAGTTCGTAATAATTGAGATTAGTGAAAATAATTGGGAAACAAAGATGGTGAAATAAAACACAACACTTAGACTCAAACAATCAGCTATCAGGGTCTAAAAAAATATAGGGAAAAGCCTCAGGCAGAAAACCCCTCATGTTAGGTGATGTTAGGGCACTTGTTTAAAACTAAATAGTCAATCATTAACAACTAGCAAAGGCAAGTATAACAGTTCTGAGAAAACTATAACAATACAAAATAAATAGAAATCATAATAATCAGAGCAACATCCATAATACAGAGAGAATAATAAACATGGTGAATATGGCACTTCAATGGTACAACAAGAATTAATAATAATGGCAAATATGTAAACTTCAATAATACAACAAGGATAATAATCATGGCAAATGCATACTTCAATAATGCAACAGGATAACAATCATGGCAAATAAGTAAACGACTTATTATGACCATCGTCATGGTCACGGCCCCAGGGTATATGAGCCATAACTATAATATTGTATGAGCTAAAGAATTGGGAACACGGGGAAGGTCATGGAGTTCCAGCGGCGGATCTGAAAAAATGACAGAAAGTTTCGCGGTTGATCAAAAAAGGTATATTCTCTCATGCCTTATAGCACATGATGGTAACGGTCCCTGTCTTAAGGCGTTTGGGACCGGCCCTTCAAGGCCTTCGATCCAGTAAGAAAAATAAGTTAACACAGTACGAAATATACACAACAATAACCATGAATAGTAAGAAAAGTACATTACACAGTTAAATGACCAATTACAACAGCACGAGACATACATAATGATTACATGAGACAGGGGTAACTTAACAACATTAACCTTCGATATAACACCATGGTGCTACGTACACTGGTTACATCCATTATTTCATATCAACCATAGTAGTACTATCACTAGTCGAGGTCTCCATATGTTCCTGCTTAATCACAGGCTCAGACTCCCAGAGGGATTGGCAATTCCTATTGTACCATAGGGTACAGTAAATAAATTTGATCGGTTACACTCCAGTAACACATTGTAGAAAGCTGAAAATAAGGCATTCAATGTTATGGTAGACACCTGAACTTCAGGGGTAATGATATCGAAAATGATGGAATTACATGCTATAAGGAGTTATATGAATCAAAAAAAGCATTACGTGCACCAAGGAATTAGAGTTATATGAATCAAAACAAGGCATTATGTGAACAAAGGAAATAGCGTTATATGAATCAAACGAAGCATTAAGTGAACAAAGGAAATAGAGTTATATGAATCAAACGAAGCATTATGTGAACAAAGGAAATAGAGTTAAATGAAATTAGACAAAGCATTATGTGAACAAAGGAAATAGAGTTATATGTTACACAAAGCATTATGTGAACAAAGGAATTACTTTCACAAGACAACAGTATTAATGACAAATGTCCAAGCACCACCTAATATACCACGAAACCAAATAATATTGCATAATAACAGTATTAATTTACAAATATAATAGAGAAATAATAAATTCACTCAACCAATCCAGTTCTCAATGCTATTTATCAACAAAGGTTTATAAAATGGACAAGCAACTAATAACATTCAAAATAGTCTCAATTATACTTGCGAGATATATTCTAGGGTCACTCAACATAAGATGGCTTCGTTTTCGAACACACACAAAGGCAACTTAATTCTCTCACAACCACAACTCAACAGATAATGACCCCGCCATCTTGCATTCTTTTCTTTCTTGATCTTCCACCCTTTGCGCAGGTCCGTATCAGCATAGGTTGCAAAGAGACTACGATTTTTTTTGTATTGGAAAAACCTGGGATGTTACAGAGTATTATGGAATACTTATTACACACTTTCTTGGAAAATAGACTCTAACTTTCATTGACTACACAATCTCTGCAAAAAAAAGACCATAGCATTGAAAACAAGAGTCTTGTAGTGTACATTACGCTACACATCAAACTTTAATTCAACTAATTGGTAGTAGATACAAATGATTGAAAACATCAAAATGAATTTGGTTCCGTAACGGGCGATGTGGCGAGGACAAACACTCAGCACTAACTGCGTTGCATCCTGGGAAACTCTGCGCAGTAGTTTATGCTATACTCGACAGATAGCAGCGCCAAACAGAGCCGGAACCTGTCACCAAACCCACTCGGCTCCAGAGAGTGCACAAAGTACCTCTTCGGCTAGCTCTAGAGCTGAGACTACTTATAAAGGGGCACCACTCTCTTTTATGGTAATACAAAGAAAAAAAGAGGAAAGTACACTAAAGATCTCAGGGTCGCAAAAGAGAGAAAATAACGAACGCACTCTCAGGATGCCAAACGAGCCCGATCACACAAGCGGGAGGTAGTGGCTGGTAGAAAGAATATAGAGCAATTATTTAATAATATAATGAGCCCAAATGAAATACACAAGGTCCCTCAAACGAGGATATATCTTACAGAAGGTAGATCACTAACTAGTTCTTACTTCTCAACCCGAATATTCAATATAATGCTTTATCTCTTACTAAACAAACAGTAATATCACCCCAAGGTATATACTGAGAGCCTCGATGGTAATCGTTACTAATAGCTCTTTACTTATATCTAAGCAACCTTCTCGATAGGTCGGATTTTATGTACTAGACAGTATTCACTGAATTGGGCCTCTTTGATACAAATCAATCTCAACTAAATTCTACAGACTAACCTTCTATAACAGTCTAGGTCGTGGCTTGACTGAAGTACAAAAGGATATAGTTTCTTAAACCATAATTACTCTCACAGTCTCGCAGATGGAAACTGGGCTCAAATATATTCCTAGGCCAACGTAGTACAATTTCTCACAATAATGCCCCCTGGGTAGACGACAGGTGTGGTATCTTAGATGGCAAAATCTGGTGGAGGTCCCCAAAGACAGCTCCCTCGGCAGTTCGACGGTAATTCAAAATCAGCCTAGACAAACAGCTCAAAGACTTCAAAGTCAGTTCAGAATCTGCGGTACCTCGCAACGGTACAATAATAATTCCCAATTCGAAGCAGAATGATGCTAAAATACGAACAAAAATTGAAAATACCTCGTGACAAACATAGGTTAACCCACCAATCCCACGTCGTTTTTTCCAAACAAATACGCCACTCCGCTAAAGCGCAAAAATCTCATCAACGAACAAACCAAGCCAACAATGATAAGATTTCTCTCAGGGCTTCAGTTAAAATCCTGTTCAGATCCGCAAAATTGGGATTAATTACTCCAGGATATTCCAACCAAAAATGCGGAAAGAACGACGTAATTGACAACCTACGTCACAGGCACAGAATGACAGTGAATGACAGTATGACAGACTAAGACCACCGACAACGGCGTTCATTGAAACGTACGAGATAAGCTGGTAAACTACCGCGACTAACGCCACCAGTTCGATTTGTAGGTACTAACTGGAGCGGGAAATTTGAAACCGTGACAAACCTCCGTATTCTATATTTTCCGAATGTTTCATCATACCCTCCCTTCCTCTATTTGTAAACATATATACGAGAATGTATTAGAGAATAACAAGACTGGTGCTATATTATATCAACGACATATTAATTTTTATGAATTCAACAAATATTCTTCGAAGCACGCTTCATTCTGTTCAATACGCTTACCTCATCGCTTTATCCTTTTTATGAAGTTCTGAGAAACCACTTTCTGATATTCTGTTTACTAGACCTTCCCATTTTTTGATAGCCTGTTAGTATAACCATCTCATGTTGAGCACTAAATCCGCCTCGAATCTTTTCCCCCTCACATGGAGGAAGGTCTGGAAAATTTGGGGATTAACCATAATTCCAACCCCTAATTCTGATAATTGTTACTCGATTTGCTTTTTGTTCATCGGCCGTCATTTTGAAATCCATCTTGCCGCGATCTTCCGGTACTCTTAATCTTCATGAATAATTTTTTGGGTGGAACCGTAAGACGAATTAACATTGTTAGAAATTCGTTTTGCCAATGCGGTGATCATTTTGTATCAAGTCGTTAATTTCTGCAATTTTTGTGTCATTTATCGTAGTTTGTGGTCGACCGGAACGAGGTTCATCTTTAACTGATTCACGCTTTGATCATTTTATGCGACTCACTCTACTCCGTGATAAATTATTATCTAGATATGCAACTTCAATCATTTGAAAAGTTTCAATCGAACACAAAAATTGATTGCATATCTTTGCCCCACTTTCATTTCTCCATGAATAAGCAAGACACTAATAATTCAATAATTCATTTGTAACAAATATCAAAAATTGAATCGAAGCCTACTTGTGGGGTAGTACATTAAATATAAGGCTCTCAATTGCTGACGAGAAATTGCCGATGATGGAACTCTTCCCGAAGAAGAAGAATAGAAGATGATTATGGTTATTTCTCAAATGTTAATTCTATAACGATTTCATGTCTCATTTTTTCGGCTATGAAATTTTACTGCTGAAGGAAGTTATAGCACCACGTTATATTAGGTATACCGGTATGAAATGAGCGTGAAAATAAAACACTAATTATTGATGGAAAAGTAAAAAACATTTCATTCAAAGTATTGGCCATTTTTTTCTACACATTTTGACCACCTTTCTGGCAATTTGTGGATACCGCGCCTATATTCGTCTATATCTATAATAACTGCAGGAGAATTTATTGCCTATATGCGCACACGCAACGTTCTAACTGAAAAATAGGAGAGACAATCAAAAATTAAAAATTAACCTATATCAATATTCGTCTTTTAAATCAAACTAACCAGACACCCAATTTTCGAATCAAAGTGCTGCTCAGCCAATGCGTGTCCCATCGATTAAAACAAATGGTAGTCGGGAGGAGTCAAGTCTGGTAAATACGGCGGGTGGGGCAGCAGCTCTCAGTCAAGTGTTTTGATTGTATCCTGAACCGGTTTACTTTGTGTGCAGGTGCATTTTCTTGGTGTAAATTAAGTCTTTTGGCACATTCAGGTCGTTTCTCGATCAATGCATGGTTCAAATTGATCATTCGTTCTCGGTAGCGATCAGTATTTACTGATTCGCCGGGTTTTAAGAGCTCGTGGTACACCACACCATTCTGGTCCCACCAAACACACAGTATTGTCTTCTTGTCGAATTGATCAGGTTTTGCAGTCGATGTTGATTGTAGTCCCGAAAAAACCTATGATTTTTCCTTCAAGGATTCTTAAAATAAATACGTTTTTCATCGCCAGT
Source organism: Micraspis discolor (assembly GCA_030674115.1). Taxonomy (NCBI): domain Eukaryota; kingdom Metazoa; phylum Arthropoda; class Insecta; order Coleoptera; family Coccinellidae; genus Micraspis; species Micraspis discolor. The sequence goes on along the minus strand of JARTUT010000555.1, from coordinate 38,572 downwards.
AACAATCCGATGCAATACCGATTTTCTTTCGTGTGCAAAATTTCACAAGTGTTTTTTCGGCTTTACATCTGTCTGTCATTCAGTGCATGTGGCACCCATTTTCCACACTCAAATGGTCTTAAATTGTTTGTTGCGCAACATTTAACATTTCTGCCATTTGCTTTTGATTCATAGTGTCATCTCCAATATCGTTTGCAATTCGGCGTCTTCAAAATTTTTTGGTGATCTTCCACGTTCTTTTGTTTCTCACATCAAAATCATTATTTCTGAACCCTTAAAACCATCCTTTGCATGTTGGAGTCACGTAAATGATTCTGGTATAATACGTTCTTCAATATAAACATTAGCGATAAAGAATTATGGAAGATTGAGTGAAACTCTTATGAAATGTTCAATAAAAATCTCATTTCGGATCATTTTGATCCGAATCTAAGTTTTTTGATATAAAACATAAAATTGGACAGTTCCTAATCGTTTGAGGACAAGTCATGGTCGTACCAACAGTATGCTATTCAGATGGAACTCAGTACCAAGCGCAAGTTGTGAATGTGGATATGCTGACGAAACAATACCTCATCTTTACACAGGGTGGCCATTTGAAAACGAAACAGACGAGATTATAGACGAAATAAATTTTTTCGATAGAAATGCTCGGACAGGTCGATTTCTGTTTCGAGGAAGACAACTTAAGCTGTAGGTTACGGACGCATAGCTCTTCAACCCTTGCTACTACAACCCTCACCCCCAAATTTTGTATAGGTAAGATGAGGTGAAAGATACCTCATTTGGAAGATATTTTTATGCTGATTTCAACACAGTAATTTTTTTTCCATTTTATGCATTAGTTCTCGAAATACTTTTAACTGAGTATTTGAAAATGAAGTGGTGTTTTCATGGCACTTGTAGTGTTTTTTTGTGAAAAATCTACATTTTGAGCTTCAAAACAACCATGACACATTGATCCCATTTTGACGGAAATTATTGAAAACAATGCTGGAAATTATGTGGAAGATCAGGTTGTGTTTCAGCAGGATGGAGCTCCTCCATACTACGCCTTATCAGTTGGAGAAATCTGGATCAAAGATTTCCAAATCGGTGGATTGGAAGAAGGGGTCCCACTGAATTGCCAGCCAGATCGCCAGATCTGTCACCACTAGATTTCTTTCTTTGGGGCCACTTGAAGAGTAGAATTTAGTCTACATAGCCCGATTCCATAGAAGATTTAAGAAGACATATACGAATGTCGTCAAATCACTCCAGAAATGCTGCAAAATGTGCGCCATCGTTTCGAACAAAACATATTTCATTGTATGGAAGCTAATGGTGAACAATTTGAATATTCAATTGATTGATGTGAGTTTTTGATAAATTATTTACTTTACTTTGAAAAGTTTCATTTCTTAGATCAATACTTCAATTCGTTCTGATACCGTACAGTTGGAGAATATATATATATAGATTTATTTGGCCGCCTACACAGACCCAAATCGGTATACTCTACCGACTTTTCGGTCCAAAAGTGACGTTGTCAGACCCGGCTCCGGGTCTGACAACGTTTTTCAATGGAATCATAATCAGGGGGGTCAGGGGGTGTTAGATATGAATTTTGAGCCGGGTCCGAAAAGTCGGTGAAACATCATATTTTATACAGAAATACTTCGGGGAACGGCCAGTGCGAGGGCGCTTCCGGCGACCTCGTCTTGCTGTATGTAAACGGTATACTCGATCAACGTCTCCAATCCCTAAATCTGGCAACGCTGTGCCTTGTGTATAAACCCGAAATTCTCATTCTTCTACAACTTATACAAACCCGATATAGGGGATCGTCCTCCAGAAGATAGTTCATTCATTTCTTCCAAGCGGACCGAAAATATGATCTCATCTCACTGATATTTCATTTTTCAAACGAGTAGAGTTGAAAGTCATAAAATGGGTTACAATAGCTCGTCGTTAGAAGAAAACTACCTGTAAAATTTTTCGCATAAAAATTTTATGATCATTCTTTGATAACAACTGACTTACGAATCATATTCATAAGAGTCATGGAAATTTGAATCACCCTTTATAGGGAGTGGTTACGGAAAATTTTCGATATTTTTCTGAATTTGACTTTTTCGAATTTTTTTTATGTTCACCGAAATGAAATGAATCTAGACAAAATTTTAATTAAGAAATGTACAAGAATATTGGATGGATCTTAAGAAATTTAGAAAAGCACTGACGAGAGTTCATGAGCATCAGCGTGCTTAATCTTAATGCTGATGAATATCTTACGAGATATCAAGTATTTAGGAACGGTTTCTATGAAATTTGACAAAGTTCTTTATTTAAACGCTATCCGAACATCTTCCTAGTTACAAGTTTATCTGGTGGATATGTTAGTATGTTAGGAAATGTTGGGGAAGCGAAATTCCAACGACGTTTTTGGCCCAGATATTTGGACAATGGACAATCTATCAAGATTCGAAAGTTACAGGCATTTGAACAAACGATAGCTAGCTGTTCAACTAGAAACAAGCGCACAAAAATTCCTACCTCGCTTGTTTACTGAATTTAAGATTTAAAGGTGAATTGATTTTAGAAATTGAATGGTTTCCTCATTCGTCATCTTCAAATCTTAACTACAATTTTTTTTCAGTAAATACTGATTCTTAACACTTTTTTCCCACATAATTTAATCTGGTTTTAATATTGAAAACCAAATTTCTGATAATAATAATAATAGCTTTATTGTCCAACAGAAAATCCATTTACAGGACAAGTCACTATACAGGGATATAAATGTTACTATTAAGAATTACTGCTCCATAACTACCTACATAGATATATTACACAAAATCAAAATTTTACTATGAATCGGACAGATGTTCAAGTGCAATTTTCATAAAAGTTTGTTGAGAGCACGAAAAAATATCACAACAGGTACAGCTACTATAATATAATTATTACACATTAAATTTATTGGAACCTTACGCAGGATATTCGTTCTAGCTCTTTCACATTTAAAAACAAGCATTTCTCGAATTGAAACATGGTAGGTGGAAATTTAATTTGCTGAGAATTTCGGCACAGTCGATTTTATTATTCAAGATTTTGTACAGAACCATAACTGATCTTAAAGTTATTCTTAGACTTAAACTTGGATAATTCAGTCGCTGATAAAGATAATTATTATCACATCCTCTAGGACGATAGACTCCGTCAATCTTGAATATCAAATACTTCCGTGAATACGATAGAGCTAGAGCTGAAATTTTCAGAGTAGATTTGGGTTATAAATATCTCGGCTGAGTTCGGTATTCGGATAAATCGGTAGAATAGTTTCGAAGTAACAAAATAAAATTTTCCAAATAAAAAATTTTTTTTGTTGCAATTTCATCAGGTGTATACACCAATACCGTTTTCGACTTTGACAAACGAATAGATTCCGTAATATGATTTTTCAAATTTTGAATAGATACGGGTGAAACCGAACTCTGTTTATCCCTTGTTAATCATCTACCTGCTCAGGGTGCAAGGGTCAGCACTCTAGCCTGTAACGCAGAGTTTTAAAATTCAATATATCGCAACATGCTGGTCACAAAAACCAACGGTATCATTATGAGATGTTAAACCATTTCTGTTTTTTAATACAATTTCACATTTATGAACTTTCTTGGTCTCATTAATGTGAGATATCCCCATAGAAATGCAAATTTCAAACGGTTTGATGCGATCTTCCTGATGAATCCTAAATGAATTACGAGGGTTATTGCATTTATTTTCAGGATATCAATGAGATTTGGGTTTATAACTTTTGCTTGGTTGTTCCAAGTAGAACAGCAAGCTATTGTTCTACCAAAATAGATAAACTTTTCGACTAGCGAGTCAAAAATATTTTCACTCGATTGGTTTTATGAAGATATAAATAAGGTCATTTGATTTTATCCCAATCAAACAATTCTTTCCGATTCAGCTTAGGAATAGGGCATTCCGAGTGCCTATAAAGCACTTCTGAAGAACTTAAATTATTTGAAACATTGAACATTAAAAAACTTCAACACTTGATGAATTTTCTTGAAGTCCGAATAATTCATATACTAGTTTTCCAGGTAAAAAAATGAGTAATTTAAAGAAGTTATCTCTTTGATGTTTTCTCTTCGTAAATGATATCCTAAAGATCTAGTTCAATATCGGCATTCGTCTAATTTTTTTACAAAATATCGGAAAGAAACTGAAAAACTGCAAATATTTCTCAAATACTGAAATGTTCGAACACATCACAGTGTGTTCCAAATATTGAGCCCAAAATTGTAAAAATATTACTCATAATTTTTGTTTTTCAATAATGAAAAAGTTTTATATTACTATTATGTCGTAAAATATTGAAAATTTTCCTTAACAAAAACCTTTAGAGATAGATTGAAATTTCTATTATAATAGTTTTTCAAATATGATTAATATGCCAGTTGTTATCGAAAAAAACTTTTTTATGCGGCAAATTTCTTACATACTGTCTGACGATGACCAATTGTACCCGATTCTTATGAACTTCAATGATAATTCTGTTGAAGATTTAAATACCAGTGAAGATGAGTTATTTGATTATCGGTCCGGTTCGAAGAAATAAATAAAGCAATCTTCTATACGACGGTTCTCTCTATTGGGATTGTATAAGTTGTTAGAAGCGATAGATTTTGGGAGAATTCAGTGGATACATTTCATGTGACCTTCTACTGAAAAAAGTAAAAGATCCTCGTCAGTCACTTCTTAATATAAGATATGCAATTACAGTTATTTGCGGTATAACTAACCGACGCGGTCAGTCCCAACGATCTGACAACACCGCAGGGACTGAAAAGGTTTGGAGAACATCCCGTCGCTGTATATGTGGGAATGAAAAGTCGGTTTAGGATGTCGGGTTTCAAAACGTGAATCAAGTATATCACTTTTTTGAATGAAAAAAATTTTTTTCCCTCTAAAGTTGCATGAGGAGTTATATTTCCTTAAAGCAGGTTTTCCACATATATACACGCAAAAACCATCTGGATCATACGGGTCTCAGGTAGCCTGTCGCATGTACCGGGACTGAACACGTCTGTTAGATAAATATATATATATATATATATACATCCTAGTGCCTATTTGCCGTCCGATACAAATCCAGGCATTTGGGCTCCATCAGTTCGAACAGGATTCTCGTAATTCTGATCTTGTATATAGTTAACCTGATCTTTGAGAATTCCTTCACTGCACTCAGTATCATTTATTCACATGTTTTATTTTCATTCATTACAATGCTATTTCACGCCGTTCACGTACGTTTTATTTGACGACCAAAAGTATATAAAACTTTCAACTCACGTTTTTCAGACTTCCTACAGTGTTGCCGAGTTTTACAACGAGGATTTCGCGTTTAATTCCCTGCAGGTGTTCTGAAGCCATTCCGTGATGAAATAAGTTTTTCCAGGTTTACTCCCCATTTCCACTCAAATATTTCGTGACATTTTTCAAACAATATTGATCATCTACAATATCTGAAACGTTATTTGGCCTTCTTGTTCACCTGAACAGAGTGCCTATCGTTGGCTCAATCGATTGGGTTCGACTTCCCGATGAAGAATCCGTGGTGAAATTTTAATACTCAATAGCTCATGAAACATTTTTCGGATTTCAATAAAAATTCGTGAATATATTGAGGTGATCGATATCTTACTTATCCTCAAATTTCATTGTCGTAGATTTTTTCCGGCTGAAGTTATGATCATTCTTTTCATTCACACAAGATGAAAGAGAAATGACATAAATTCTCTATGATTTTCACTGAGCGATGGCCGTCACAGAACGATATTGGATTGACAAATGACGGGCTTATTAATCAGTGTCAGTTGGCGTAAAATTAAGCGAAATTTATCATTACGGTTAAATCATAGAGATAGAATGCTTTCTTGATGGCTAAAATAATATACGTTGTCAAAATTTAGAAAAGCACTGACGTAAAATGTTATGGGAAGGGAATTATAGCTTAGAACAAAACTTGGGGAAAATAATGAGTCGTTATTTTTAACTTGAGATGAAGGCTTGTTCATTCATTAGGCGTTTATATTTGTATCATATTGTCCCATAGTACGGAAAAAGACTCTTGTTCACTTGAAAAGAGTGTTTATAGATTTATTATGGTTTGTTATTTACTCGCAAGTAGCCCAACAAGAGCGCCAAAGCTGATCTCACGTCAGTGCTTTATAACTTTTTCAATATTCAAGCCGTGAACACTATGTAATTTAATTAGTTAATCCTCCTTCGAAATCAATAATGAAAAAACTTCTTTCAATTTCAACTACTGAATAAAAGTAATTCCCATTCCATAGTGATTTTTATACCACATGCATATTAGACATCCAGAACAACTGAATAATCAACTAGTCACGCGGTGGGTTATCGGTCATGAAAAAATATGTGATTTCTTCCATGGGCAATTTAAATATTATATACTCGTAGGCTTATCGCATTTTCGACGTCCACTGATGAATCATCCTGGGTGTATCTTTTGACACTCAAATAATGCAAACATTTCATGCCTTTAAAATAATCGGAAACAGATTATATTTAAGTAAGTTCAACTTCATTTGGCGCCTGTGATACCGATTGAACTAAATAAAATTTTCTGGGACCTCGTTTGATATCTCTTTATGTTCACACTTTCAAAACATCACTGAGAACAAATGAGACCTATTCTGGATTTCAGCCCTTTTCCCGCTCAAATTTCGGTTTTTTGGCGCTCTTGTTCACCCGAACAGAGTGCCTATCATTTTGCCCAAATGTCTGTAATTTTGTAATATCGAGCCGAAAATGGTCTCAATCGATTGGGTTCGACTCCCTGATGAAGAATCCGTGGCAAAAGTTGAGTCTGTCCGGCCGGCCGGCCGTCCGTATACTCTCTAGCATCCAAACGAGATGAGCTAGAGTTTTCATATTTTCAGAATAAGTTAATTGTCCAAATATCTCGGTCAAGTTCGTTATTGGGCCAAATCCGTCGGATGGTTCAGTAGTTATGAGCATCTGAAATTTTGTTTCCTCAATAACTACTAGAATATCCATCCGATCAAGTTGATACTTGGAATGTTATTGAAGGAGGCTGAAACGAAACGGCTCGCAAAATTTCGCAGAAATCGTCACGCTAGAAAATTTTTAAAAAGTTCAAAAAAAAAATATTTTCAATACTCAATATCTCCTAAGATTTCATTCAGATTTCAATAAGAATCTGTGTATATATTGAGCTGATCGATATTTTACTCATCCTCAAATTTCATTGTCGTAGCTTTTTCCCTTCTGAAGATATGATCACTTTTTTCATTTACTCAAGAGAAAATAAGAAATGTCATGAATTCCCCAGGGCTGTCATCGAATGATCCTCGTCTCAGATCGATATTCGTTTGACGTATTCCGGAGTCCTCTATCACTGTCAGTTGGCGTAATATTAATCAAAAAAATTTTCACTGAGAGAAAATTCGATGTACATGACGTTGTCAAAATTCAGAAAAGCATTGACGTAAGTTTTTACGAGGAGCATCGAACAAAATTGGGGAAAATTATAACTAGTTATCTTTGAATTGAGATATAGGTTTGTTCATTAGGTAGGTTTATTAGGCGTTCATATTTGCATCACATTGTCCCATCGTACGGAAAAAGACTATTGTTCACCTGATCAGACTGCTTATAGATTTGTTATGGTTTGAATATTTACTCGCAGATAGCTCAACAAGAGCGCCAAAGCAATCTGACCTCACGTCAGTGCTTTCTAAATTTTTTCATACTAGACCGACTTAAATTAATAGAAATCGTCATTCGTAACATCATACAATTAAGCATATACGGACGTCTAATAATCGTGGCATGAAAATCTGGGCTAATGGCATGGACGTCGAAAATCGGTACAAAATATATTGCAGTAGCATAGCATGACCCACGGTTTTTGGCGCTCTTGTTCACCCGAACAAAGTGCCTATCATTTTGACCAAATGTCTGTAATTTTGGAATATCGAGCCGAAAATGGTCTCAATCGTTTGGGTTTGACTTCCTGATGAATAATCCGTGGCGAAAGATGAGTCTGTCCAACCGGCCGGCCGTATACTCTCTAGCATCCAAATGAGATGAGCTAGAGTTTTCATATTTTCAGAATAGGTTAATTGTCCAAATATCTCGGTCTAGTTCGCCAAATCCGTCGGATGGTTCAGTAATTATGAGCATCTGAAATTTAATTCCTCAATAATTACTAGAATATTCATCCAATCAAGTTGATACTTGGAATATTGTTGAGGGAGGCTGAAACAAAACGGCTCGCAAAATTTCGCCGAAATCATCTCAATATCTCCTAAGACATTTTTCGGATTCAAATAAAAATTTGTGTATATATTGAGGTGATTTATATCGTACTCATCCTCATCCATTTCATTGTCGTAGTTCTCTTCCTTCTGAAGATATGATCATTTTTTCATTTACTCAAGCGAAAAATAGAAATGTCATGAAGTCCCGTGATTGTCATAGAAAGATTGTCATCACAGATTGATATTCGTTTTACAAATGCCGGGCTCATTCATCAGTGTCAGTTAGCGTAATATCAATCAAAATTTTTCATAATGGGAAATTCGATGTCAATGACGTTGTCAAAATTCAGAAAAGCACAGACATAATATTAATCAAAAAATGTTTCATAACGGGAAATCATAGAGATCGAATTCGATGTCGATGGCGTTGTCAAAATTCAAAAAAGCAAGGACGTAAGTTTTTATGAAACAATTTTTTCTGAAGAACTCAAATTTTAGTAGTATTTAGCATTGCCAGTTATATATACGAAATAACAGCTGCTTTCAAGTTGCAAATTGTGGTTGTGTGATCCTATCTGACCTCAAAAACTCCTAAGTCTCATTGCTAATAAGATGAAATTTCGAAATATTTAGATTATCAATATCCTCTATAAATGCACAAACACTTATTAATATACTTTGTTGAATATATTGAATGAACATAGTTTCAAGTGTTCCAGAATTTTGTTAAGTCACTTCTTTATCAGAAATTCTGAAATAATCTTTATTTCAGCATTATTGGGAAATACAAATTCGAGGTGCTCGTATCCCCCAAAATACTGAAGGTTTATTGCACAATCTTAACCACGGTATTTGGGCAGTCAATTTTTCTGTCAATCTGAAAATTCTAGCGGGTTTTTTTTCAAAAGTGATAACATGTGCAACTGGGTGATAATATTCACTCTTCTTCTATAGGCTAACTGTTCGACTATCAAGAAGCGCCAAAATGACCACAAAACCTTTCTAAACTCTCGAAATACTAAGAAATGAAATCAAGATGAATACACAGCCTTTTACTCCAGAAAAATGAGAATTTTAATGGATTAATATTTCAATAAAGAATTCGATCAAATTGCATTTAGTTCTAATTCGTTTTGTTCAAGAATTGCTTCTTCGATGATATAATTGAGAAGAAATCCTTGTAAGTCAAGGAAAGAAAATATTTTGATCCAACATAATTCAAATATTATCATCTGGTGACAAGGTATAAAAATTCAATGAACCGGTTGTCCCCGAATGAATAACTGAGTTTGTGGAACACCAAAATAATGCCTCGGATCAGATATTCATCTTTCTACCTCGAATTGTTTAATTAAAAAAAGAAAATATATTACGGACGTCTTTACACCGTACAATAAACTAATCGAACTCAGACTATGATGCCAAACTTCCGGACATCTAATGCTTTCACCATGAAAGAGACTAGATGCATATACCATATACACGAATTTTAGTAGTCAGCGCCCTGTTCGTGAGTTGGTTGAACTAAAATATACGGTTTCGTTCATATTGAGATAAAATGAGGTCATACGTGAAAATTTGCAGACAAGCTGAGGACGTCATCTTGATCATAAAAGTACTGAAAATTTGACTTTGGGATTCGACGTCCGTATAGCGGACGTCGTTTACCGAGTGGAAGTCCAATTGATAGGAAAAACGCAATGTGTGGCTCTCCAATGCCGGTTTTCTGTAAATATATATATATATTCTTTTGAACTTTTGGCTGACAATATTTAATTAGCAAACAATAAAGCATACAGATCAGGGGTTAGTGACGGGGTGTAATACAATTCGGCGTATCACATAAAAGCCTAGGGAAAAAACCCCCGCAAAAAAAACCCTGGCTCCCCGCCTAAGTGTGAAAGTACAAAAATAAGCTGAAATATATTTGGGATTTCTTTCTTCAAGAGTGGTCTTCTATTGATGGAAACAGAGACTTCTTCAAGGTGCCCACATCGAATCTGGAAAAAAAAAGACAAAAGCAGAAAAAAGAACGGAATAACAAGAGAAAACTTCCTCAAATTAGCCTTTTTGGATTAACTCGATATTGTGAATCAAGAATTTTTTAACATAACAAGCTAAACCGTAAATTTTACTAAGAAGATAATTAATGATTACATAACCTTTTATGGTTCCTCTTCAACGAAGATTTTTTTTTAGTATCCGTATGTGAGAATGATTTCAGTGAATAAAACAGCTAGTCGAACATCTGACCCTAGTAGCATTAACACGTACGGTATGACTTCATTTGCCCAGTGCTAGATGTTTTGCAATTTCAAATACAAGTACGGAAATTTTGGTGTTTCGGAAGCACGAAATGTCAATTATTCGCAAAAAATTAATTTAAGTGATAAAATTAACTAACGCATGAATATTTCGAGAATAAATACATAAAATGAAAAAACAATTACTGTGCTGAAATCAGTATAAAAATACTTTTGAATTGAGGTATCACTCACCCCATCTTCCCTATTCAAGAATTGGGGGTGGGGGTTGTAGCAGCTAGAGTTGAAGCGCTATGCGTCCGTAACCTACATCTTAAGTTGTCCCTCTGGAAACAGAAATCGACCTGTCCGAGCAGTTCTATCAAAAAAACTTATTTCGTCTTCAATCTCGTCTGTTTCGTTTTCAAATGGCCACCCTGTATACAGAAATAAAACCCGTTTTTCGTTGTCACGGCATAACGTGAAACAACAACAATTTTGAAAGGGAAGTACAAAGTCGAAGATGTTTTAATCCCACGCATCCCTATGACACCGAACGATATACCATTCAGCTTTAAACGTTTACAGTTTCCAGTGCGGCTTGCATTTGCAATATCAATAAATAAATCGCAAGGGCAGTCGCTAAGTGTATGTGGCATCAACCTAGAAAATCCATGTTTTTCACATGGCCAATTATATGTCGCCTGTTTCCGTGTCGGAAAACAATCAACATTATTTATTTACGCGCCAGAACGTAAAACCATAAATATAATTTATCAAAACGCATCAGAATAGAGAGAAGCAGTGAAGGGTACAGAGGCTATAAGTTGCTTTCTAGAGCGCGCGTGGTGTTGAGCTCAGTGTTTACTTCAAAACGCCAAGTTGTTTAATAGCGATTTGTAAAAATCTAAGTGAAATTATTGAACCGTATGAAATAAACGCTATTATGAGAATATATAATTTTTTTATTTAATAAAATTAGTAAAGTCCTTCTCAGGTAAGGTGAGACCAGGGCAATGGGAATTCATTTTTATATGGAGCATATTATAGATTTCAGTTCAAATTGCATACGTAGGTACACATACATAAGATAGGTCAGCTATACAAAATGAAGAGTGCTTCAAAGCAACGATGAGGCGTTACGATCAATAAATATCCCATATATAAATTTCAAAGGTGGTCTTAGGGCTATTCACCATGTTTCTGATTCATTCTTGAAATGGGTTATAAATTTCAAACAAATTCGATACGCATTTTTTGTATTCAGTTATTTTTTCTGCTTTTAATCTTTTTATTTTCAGATTCGATATACAGGGTCTTTCACGAGGAACCTCACCCATATTTATACGGGAAACTACTGAACGTATTTTCATGAAATTCAGCACTTATAAGTATTTCACGATGCTGATGAAATCTAAAATATTTTCAAGGCATGAGCACCTCCGGTTTTTCCGGAAATGACGTCAACTTCCGTTTTTCAAATTACAACACCATTTTTTTATTGCAGAAATAGATTCCTTAGAAAATTTCAAGTTATATTGATGTAACTTTTTTCAGTTTTGGTTGGAAAATTCTCTCTGAGCGGGAAAATTCGAAAAACATATCGAAAATAGAGCTCCGCTGAAACAAGAATAACTTCGAGGTTTTTGGATGGAAAATTTTCATTTTTGGGATTTTGCAAGATGTAAGATTGATGTATCCACCTTAGAAATCGAAATCGCGATTCATGATACAGGGGTGATAAAATCGCTTTCAAAGTTAGGGATGACAAAGTAGTAAAAATCAATTTTTTCAAATTAGAACCCCATTTTTTATGGCAGATATTGAATCTACGTTAAAAATAATGTGAGTGTATGCATCACACCCTTGCCCTAAAGTGGATATTTTCTGAGTTATTCACAAAAACTGTTTTTCGTCTTGAATTTTCAGCTATTTCTTTTCCCTTCACGCCAAAAAGATGAAATTTTCAGGAACTGTTATTTGAACCATGCTGTAGATTTTTCACCCCTTCTTGAAACCGACTTCAAGTTACTATTAGGAGAACCATGGCAAACTCTCGCAGTTATAACTAGAGAAGATGCTCAAAGTTTTGACCGTTAATTTCTAGACATTTATTTATACGTCTCAGGAATGCTTCGTGCGTTGCTCTTCTTATTTCATCGGAAGGAAGAGATCTGCAAAAGTGTTTAAAAACCAAATTGAGTTTCAAAACTATGAATCTAAAAATCTAAACAAACCTGAACGCATTTCTGACTCATTCTATGCAGTCCTCTTTATCAGTCAGGGGAGTTGAGTAGACAATATTTTTTATCCTACCTCAAACGTAATAGTCTAAAGGAGTTAAAGCGGAAGAACGTGGTGGCCAAAGATGTGGACCATTGTTCGCCAACCATCGATCTTCAAATAGCCTGTATAGGATATTTGACACATTGAGTGAATTGTGTGGAGGCGCGCCATCTTGTTGATACCATAAGTCATTATGGTTCTGTACTAGCGGCTCAATTATTTGAGTCAATATGTCAGAATATTTATCTTCTTTAAATTCTTTAAATAATGCAAACATGTGTAGTGTTCTATCTTACCAGTTACAGACACATCATAAATGTGAAAATCGAGAATTGCATTATTTTTGATGACGCAAAAAACATTGAAACTCCTGGTCTCTTGAAAGTTCCATTGTCTGAAGTGGTGGTTGTTCTCTTCATCCCTATAATGACTGTTATGCCTATTGAAAGATAGATTCTTGGTGAATTTAGATTCATCTGTCCAAATTATACAGTCCAAAAAGTTTTCATTCTCTTGAAATTGAATCATCATAGCGTCGCAAAACTCTGTTCTCCTGAAGAAATCAGTTTCCTTCAAATGCTGTACCCTATTGAATTTATATGGGTGCATTTTATGTTTTTTAATATTCTCCAAACACTCGATTGAGATAATCCCAGAGCAATATCGGCATCTTTGAGAGAATTTTGAGGATTCACACGAAAATATTCAAGAACTGTAATTTCGTTGTTCTCATCTTCTACTACACTTTTTTCTCCGTGTATAGTATTTTTAACGAAAGATCCGACTTTTCTCAAGTTTGTCATGGTTCTGTTGATGGTATCTCTCGTTGGTCTGGGTCGGTCAGGAAACCTCTCAATGAACAGTCGAATCGTTCTATCTACAACTTTATTATATTCTCCATGAAGTAGAATGAGATTTAAATAATCTTCATTGTTAAAATTAGGCATAGTGATCGATTTTATAACTTAATACGAATTATCACCAAATTAATAGTAAACACAAAATGCTACTGAATAAAGAGGAATTTGGCAGATGTAATTACAATAATGATATCTATCATTAAAAAAAAAGAATGTAAAACATGGTAAGTTTTTGCATATGGTTCATGAGGAATTATTTATTGTTCACTGGAGAGCAAACCGATGGCCGATTAGTTGAAATAAAGAGGTTTCCGATACAAATTCGAACCCAAATTAGCCATCTACTCAGGAACAACCTGTAACTTTTTTCTCTTGGATATTAGGGTAGTAAAATCTGAAACATGGTTTAAGTAACAGTTCCTGAAAATTTCATCTTTTTGGCGTGAAGGGAAAAGAAATAGCTGAAAATTCAAGACGAAAACAGTTTTTGTGAATAACTCAGAAAATATCCACTTTAGGGCAAGGGTGTGGTGCATACACTCACATTATTTTTAACGTAGATTCAATATCTGCCATAAAAATGGGGTTTCAATTTGAAAAAATTGATTTTTCACGATTTTGTCATCCCTAACTTTGAAAGCGATTTTTTCACTCCCTGTATCATGAATCGCGATTTCGATTTTCAAAGTGGATACATCAATCTCACATCTTGAAAAATCCCAAAAATGAAAATTTTCCATCCAAAAACCTCGAAGTTATTCTTGTTTCAGCGGAGCTCTATTTTCGATTTTTTTTTCAAAGTTTCCCGCTCAGAGAGAATTTTATAACCAAAACTGAAAAATGTTACATCAAAATAACTTGAAATTTTCTAAGGAATCTTTTTCTGCAATAAAAAAATGGTGTTGTAATTTGAAAAACGGAAGTAGACGTCATTTCCGGAAAAACCGGAGGTGCTCATGCCTTCAAAATATTTTAGATTTCATCAGATAAGTGCTGAATTTCATGAAAATACGCTCAGTAGTTTCCCGTATAAATATGGGTGGGGTTCCTCGTGAAAGACCTTGTATGCAACTTGAAGAAGCCTCTGTGTTTATTAATGGACGACCTTTCTTGAAGAAATAAGTACATTGAATATATTAAAGCTTATTTTCTACACGCAACAATATTAATGCGGGGAGCCAGGGATTTTTTTACTGGGGTTTTTTCCCTAGCCTTTCATGTCATACAACGAATTTTATTGCACCTCATCACCAACCCCAGCTAACATTTTTTTTGTAAGCAGAAAGTTCAGAAGAATATAATTATCATACTCATCAGTTCTCATTTGGACATATCATAACCGTAATCAAATAAACTATATTGGCGTAATTATTAACTTCATTAGTTTATAAGTCTCTGACAAATAAAAATTTCGATAATTCAGATCATTTTGGTAATTTTTCCAAGCTTGAATAATAACTAGCAAGTTATTGATAAGAGCGCCAAAGCCTTCTACCGCCACGTTAGTGCTTTCTGAATGAATTCATTTGATCATAAATCATAGTTAATAGTTTGATTTTCTTATGAACCCAAATGAAAATGATTAGATTGTTAAATGTACATTCTGTTATCCTTAGATACTTTCTTTTTCGACAATTTGAGAGATAATATCTAAAATAAATTTTAGGAAATACGAATATTCTTTTGGAGATGTTTGTGTTTGGTTATGCATTTTGAAAATCATCAATAGAAGATATAAGACAAATTCTGTCATCTGCCACTGTCGAATATTACCTCGATGACCTCTCAGATGAGTCAAATCACAACGTGTAGAACACAATAAAGATGTAATTGTCGAATAAATCCATCGTCAGACAGCAACCAGATCAACGAACGCAAAATCTCCTTATCGACTCCCCTAAAAACATCTCCATAAGTTTGTGTCGTTTCCATAAATCGCGCCGCGGTCTCTGAAACGAACGAGCACCATCCGAATGTCCCGATCGTTATCGGAAGATTAATCGCAGAAATAATAAAAGTGGAAATAAACATCATCCTTCGGTGATACACTGTAAAAATAGTTCCTCATCTCAAACCATATTAATTTGTCTCAAGTACTCCGTACGTTTGAATACAGCCAAATGCATAAAGTACTTGACCCTACCGCCCTCTACGGTTGAGAATGGCGTTTACCCTAAATAAAAGTTTCTTGAGCTAAGAAACTGATTAGTTTCAACCAAGCTCAGAGTTATTGACTCAGGTGGTAAAAAATTTGATCCAACGGTAATATTAATTAGTATGTAACTATTGATACTTTTCGTAGAATAAAATTTTGGTTTCATGTAAATAAATATTACATTTCACTGAAACTCGATTTGTAGTTGATTTAAAGGATCTTAGTTGAATGGGTCGAGAATTCAGTCGATAAAAATGATAGTATCTCTTATGTCAAGTGAAAGTTTCTTGGGTTAAGAAACTGATTGATTTGAGCTAAATTGAAGGGTTTTTGACACTAGCAAAGGAATAATTTGATAAAACAAAAAACATTTGTATGTAATCATTATTTTTCTTCACAGAACAATAATTTCTCTTTTATATTAATAAATACCGGAATACCGCGGCAGACCATGAATATTGTACGGAATGGGAAAGGCGTCTAGAGTTTCGTTGGAAGTTGCAGAGAGGGAGCGAGTATACCTCAAGCGTCAACCGTCTGCTTTTCAAGACACGTCGTAAAGACAACCGTTCCCATCACGTCGGGGTCACCAATGTAGAATCGAAGGAATTTATCCCTACTTATGCGTTTCGTCCCTGGCGCACACATTTGGACTCATCAGTAAGGCTTGTGTGCGCCATGCCATAGACGCAGTGGTTAGAAGTTTTGAGGAGCCGCCGGGAGTTGAACCCGGCACCTAGTACCTAATCGGTGTGAAACTTGAGCGCAAACCTCTAGGCTACCGAAGCGCTGTGAACTAAGCTATGCGTGGCTATATAGAGTGCCGCCAAGAGATCCCTATACACTCCCCTGCCGCTACAATAGCTATAGTCCAGGCAGTGGGTTATCATCTCATCCTGTCATCATCCAATACCAGATCACCCGGTTCTCCACCAACACAAAGATATTTGGTTTTCTAAGTTGACATTTAAGCCCCACTTCGTATTCTTTAATTAGCTTGCGCATCATGTATTCCATGTCATCTTTATCACCGAATACAACAATATTGTGAGTAAATGCACAAATAATTGCATTTAAATGGGATATATTTAATATAAAAGAGATAGAGTTTTGATTTAATTGCAGCCAATATAAAAAAATTGCTACAATTAATTCGTTTTATTAAATCAATTACGCAATATTTTTTTTACAAATGTCACTTCATATTGCAACAATTATATGTTCAATTTTATTCAAATATTTATAGTTTTCTTCAAGTAAATGAGGCGAATAATATAATCTCACGAGATTCTTGTCTCAAGAAACTGTAGTCGTTGCATCAACTGACAGAATTTACGACAACCGTACCTTCGTTCTATTGAACAAATAAAAATGAAACGAACGAATGGTTTCGTTAAAACCTATTTAGAATAATGTATTTGTATCAATCAATTATGGATATTGAGACAAGTGCATAAACAATTTCTTGTAATTGTATGTTTATGTTGAATCAGTTGTTTCTTTCATTTCGCTGAAATGTGAAAAGTTTCAAGCGAATGTTTTAGCTGTTCTCTATAATCAACTAGGTTGTTTTAATCAAGAAAATAGTTCATTTGGAGTAATCAATTTTAGATTAATTCAAATTAAAATGGTTTGATTGAAAATTCTCAAACTCCTGAGGAGTTTGAGCGCAGAATTTTATTTTTTTCACAGTGTAGTTCACTCACTATGGGTGTCGAAGTTATAATTCTCAGCGACTTGCCCTCAAAGCTCGAATAATTTTTCTTACTGCGTAACAAGGACATTGTTGCAAGGAACAATTTTTCGCTCATGATCGTTTATTCAAGTTTGTTGATCAATAAACAACCAAGCACGGAATTCATACAAAATTCGGGATACAGCATTTCTTCTAACCGACTAATGGCCGGTTTCTGAACTCGACAGATAAACGTCAGATAGTTATCCAGCCGTTAACTGTGGTTAATATTTATCGGCTAGATAAACGCCGCACGGGTTTCTGATGTCAAATTTATGCTTCGGTTAGCTATCGATTGATAACTCGACGGTATCGACAGTATTGTTAGTTCATAAAAGTAATAATAGATGTCACTGTAATCAAACCTGACATATTTTAAAAGATTCAATATAATTTCAAAGAGACTAATTTACAACTATAAAATAATCATTCTCTTATAATTCTATATGGAAAAAATTCGTATTTACAAATCATATCGAAAGCAGAACACAGAATCAAGAGATGGATTCAACATTCTGTGACGTTCTTTTGGCGTCAAAGATTGTGAATTCAAATTCAAAAACAAACGAAAAACAATTACGCAACAAAATAAGTCGACAAAGGGATAGAAATTTCACTGAGCGTGAAAAAATTTTATTACTGGACATTGTGAGAGAATTTATAAGTACAATCGATAACAAAAAAACAGATGCCAGTAATGTGAACCAGAAAAACCAGGCCTGGCAGAAGATAGCCGCAAAATTTAACGCCGCTGGAGAGACTCGTCAGCGGAGCGAAATACAGCTGCGTGCTTTATATGACAATATAAAGAAAAAAGCAAAAAGAAATTTTGCTGACGACAAAGTAGGTATAATCAAATTTCAAATACATAGATAAGCACAAGCAAGAGGATTTTATTGTTTTCATAATTTCTGTCGATTTTCAGTGTAAAAGATACAAAACTTCTAATATTTCAATCAAACAGGTAACCATAATACAAAAGATATTTATTCAACTAAAATACATTGCAGATATGGAACTGAATTTCCCTGACTAGGTAATTATCTCACAGGAAGAACAATCTTCACATAATAGTCCTCTGGTGACTCCTGAAACTCCTAGAAGGCGACCAGGTAAAAAAGACCAGCATCTAGTCGATTCAAGTTAACTGCAACAAAAAAAAAAAGCCCTCATTACAACAACAAACACAATTATGAAAAAAAAATGCAAAGCAGGCCAATGAGGACTTATTAACAGAAACAGATATGGAACTGAATTTCTCTGAGGAGGTAATTCTCTCACAGGAAGAACCCCTCTTCACATAATAGTCCTCTGGTGACTCCTGAAACTCCTAGAAGGCGACCAGGTGAAAAAAAGACCAGCATCTAGTCGCTAAGGGTTAACTGCAACAAAAAAAGCCCTCATTATAACAACAAACACAATTATCAAAAGAAAAATACAAAGCAGGCCAATGAGGACTTATTAACAGAAAAAAATGTTGAGTTGATTTCGAATATCTGAAGGCTAAGAAAGAGGAATTCTATTTGACAAAGAGGGAACAGTTGGTGGAGGCAGAACTTACGTTGAAGTTTATAGAAATAGAAGAGGCGAAATTGCGTTTAGAAGTGATGAAAAAAAGTTATAGGAAAAATAAATAACTTAAATTAAAAGTTCTCTCATTTACCCCTTGATTAAAAACACAGGTATGCTCTTACATATTGCAGAGAGATAGAAAGTTCTGACGTCTCTCTCACACAAGTGACGTTATTCGAGTTGCAAAAATAAGCTTTCATTTAAGAATTCCCTCGTCTATCACACACTTTTTGCTTTAAAATATGCATATATATTTTCCTACTAATTATGGCATTGCTCCTCATTAATAAAGGTAACAATTTCATACCATTGTACCAATTTGAATATTTGCTATTCGTGTGTCTCAGATGACTTCACAAAATGAGAAGCCTAAATACGAACAAAATTAAGAAATTCGACGAGAATACCTGTTTCTATACCCTACCACTCACCTAAAATATTGAACTGCTATTTATTAATCTTCTGAATGCATTTCCTTCGACAGTAGCATGTATTGACTCAATCAAGGCAACCAAGTACATTTGGAAAGCCTTCTATGTTATAGAAGCCAGTCTCAGTTTCTAGAATTTCGGTATCATATTTTTTGGCATACATATAAATCTTTCAGATAGTATGGCTATTTTCTTGTTCACATTGAAAATAAGTCTAGATACTGTTGGTTTGAGAACATTGATATCATCACTTGTTCTAAAACAGATAATGCCACTTTTCCCTGAGATGTTGGGGATAAAACTGGGTTCAGTTCATCACATAAATATCCCACTGTGCTTTTGTTGGGTCGGTATCTTTGCCTAAAAATATTTGAACAATCAATATCATATTACGTGAATATTTCTAATAGAAAACATCCAGGATACACTTTCATAAACAAATAAGTACTGTTTAATGTTAGATTTTTGTAAAACTATATTACTGTGCTTTTTAATAGGCTGAAAGACCTCAGGTCGACGGCCAATTGCTCGCAATAAAAGACAGACAGTTACTACTACTACTTACCTAAACTCTTCATCTGAATGATTTCCATCGGAGATCTACGAATCCTTATCTGTCGAGGTATTGCTATATTATTGATGAATTCTAGAATTTCTTCATCTGATGAGGAACTTGAAAATATTTCTTTTGTCAATTCCATGTTTGAGTTGTATATGAACTTGAATTTTCGAATTTTCGGAGATATAATTTTAAGGTTATCTTGGAACTGTCATGCAAATATTGGATAGTTAACGTCGAGATAACCCGTCATCGGGACGAGTTAAGATAAATGGAGTTTATGCGTAGTTTATCTGTCGGCGCGGTAGTCAGAAACCCAATTCGACAGTTATCTCTCGTTTAACTATCTCGAATAGATAAACTGAGTTTATTTTGACTTCAGAAACCGGCCATTAGACACGTATTTCTGAAGCCATTTCTAAGTAAATACATCAATTATTTCCTGGCAATCTTCTATTTATTGTTGAATAGACTAATTCTATTCACACATAGAGGTGTAAACGTCTTCTAAAAAAATAATTCGAGATCACTTTGATGTTTTTAATCATCCAAACGTCGATGTTTACATTTTACAGTCTAAAAATCGAGACCAATGAATATATAATGATTTATAACTCATCAACAATCAGTAACGTAACTCAGTTCATACATCCAGTCCAGTGAAATATTCAAGTAATAAACATTTCATTAACGAGGATACTACGGAAATATACGTTTGCCAAGAAGCTAATTTAGTTCCGTCAGTGCTTTCACTGTAGCAGTCTTTACCTTCACATTTAAAAATTCTAAGCGAATAAACTTCGCGCCAACAATTTATTGCACAATTATAACACAAATTACTCATTGACACTGAACCACTTCAAAGAATAGTTATCTGGTATTAAGCTCCTCCAGTCGTCCTATTTGCTCTCTATCATGGGGAAAAGATGGCATGGTAACATAATATGAGTATGTGTTATCACAAAGATGTTTCAAAGCTGGTGTTCGCCGAAAATGAGGCAATATGAGATTTGTTTGCAGTTTTCTCCTGAGGAAATATGTCATGTGGGCGATGAAAGGTTTTTGTTGAAAGAATATACATCTTCCCCTAATGCCCTCGATGTAATTCGATATATACTTCAGAGGAATTGGAAGAACGATCCTAGGCAGTCCTCGTATTTCTTAAGATTTTTGTCGAAAATTGGATCAAGGGGGAATGAATGTATCAACTTCAGAATAATTAAGTGATTTGTGACGCATTGTACATCCGATTTGCAGCAATGAAATAGACTTACTTGGATTTTTCTTTATGGCTACTTAATTTATGAGATGTTACAATAAGGGTCCTATAAATAAGTGTAATAGCTAGCGGAGCACTTAGTGCTTCCTTGTCTATGCAGATCAAACAAATTTCTCATTAAAAATTCTATGATATTGTAGGATATAGCATTTTTGGACGGAGTTGGGTGCCAGTGCGAACCTGTGTTGAAAATGTGAAAACCGATATTTAGTGCATCTTCATGTATCGACGATCCTAAGATGACAAGCTAGTCTCATTTTATTTATTGGGTCCAAACGCCGGGTAGATTAACCCTTTTGACGTTCCCAAATTGAAGGGACATGTTTCGAAACGACGTTTATGGTTATTAATTAGGGGGCCAAGTGCAACGGTTGACATGTCTCTCAAGAGTTGTGATAAATATTGGGAAAAGGACGCTGAGTACAGTGGTGGGAACTATGGTAAACCCCATTCGTTTAAAGTGGACCAATGAGAGTGTTTAGGGATGTACCTTAAAAATTACGAAAGTTCCTGGAGACCGAAGGTTTCCATCGAAAGACACTCTAAGTTTAGACGCTCATAAGAACGATAACCTTGGAGAAAAGACGTTAGACGAAAGACGAATAGACGTTTCGCGAGTTTAGAATTTTTAGCCGAAATTGAGAACTTAACGATCGTTGTAGAATTCAAACGAAGGAGTCAGTAGCGGCTTTTGTATTTGTATATTAGACGATCATTTTCTTTATTTCTTTGTAGTGTAAATAAACTTGTAAATACGAGAGCCGTGTATATTTCGACTTTAGACGTTATTTGTAGGCAAAAATCTATCATAACCTCTGGACAATTGATAAAAAGCCTACAATATCATAAGTCGTAACCATTATTTTAAAGCGATGAACATAAAGACAAAGACACAGGTGTGTCGAAACAGCTACCCTTCATCTGCGAAACTTCCGAATGGTATAATGCTCAAGAAAATCTACTAATAAGTAGAATGCAGAGAAAAAGAAGAGAAAGAAAACATAAATTACAATATCAAAGAAAATACCATAAAATAGTATACAGAAGGCTCCAAATTTGCCTCGGGAGCTAGCGCTGGAATTAATTGCCGGGTACGCATTTTGCACTATCACTAAGCTCCTATACGAACGTCTTTCAGGGAGAAGAATCAGTAATTCGAAGATTCTAGACAAGAATTTAGGAACACACTAAAGAAGTGAAACGAAACTGAATAACTACATCGTGATTACTGGGATTATTAAGCAGCAATCAAAACATTCAGTTTTTGTGTCATTGGTTTAAAATTTCCTCTGGAGTGCCGAAAGAAACTCAATAAAGTAAGAAAATATTATAAGATTTCTTTGATCTGGTTTCCAATCATATGTATATCATAGGAAATTGAAAAGCCAATAGACCTTTCAGAAGGTGTACTCCCAACATCATCCACAGACCCAGAACTCTGGTGAAAGACAGTTTTGGGAAAAAAAATTAAACAACAGAAACACTTTGGCATAACTTTCCAATAGAGGATCGTTCCGAAAGGTCTTTACGAACTACAAAACCACAAGATCAGAAGAATCTTTCAATCTCAGTTAGAACCACCTACACCTACTCATCCTCTGTCTTACAGGACATTGTCGCCTCACGAAGCACACATTAAGAATGATTTCACTCTACAGTGAAATTTGATCATAGAATGATGAAACGCAAGGTGTGCTTTTCTATATTTGTTAGATAATGTAATCTCAAATAGCAGGGGCATTAATCGTAACCACAAATCATTTTTCACTAAGTAAAGTAAGTTAACTCTTGGAGAGTTGTGATCCAAATAATTATTGTAAATTACTTTGACACTGCATATTGAAACAATATGAGCCCACACTTCCCTTTACAAGTTTTTTTGAAGAATGGTTCAACACTCGTTATTTTATTTATTTGTCATTCGGCGTTTAAAATGAGTGGGACAGATAGTGAGGCTGATTATTTGCAATCCTTTCGTTAATTCGATTACTGAACATTTCTCGATTTAGTGTGACCTTCGTACAACAGAGTTTGGCTTGTGTTAACCTAGATTTGATACTTATCTTTACTTTATGGATATTTGAACGAATAATATTCTTTAGAGTTCTTCGGTCAATTTTATGACTCCCTTGTTCCTCAGATCCTAATCCAGTTGATTTTTTTACCGAGGATGCATATAAGAAAACCTTTCACTAAAACGAATCTGAATTGCGCCAAAATTCGCAATAGCAACAAAAGAAATGAAGTTGAAATATATAGATGATTGATGGGAGGATGTTTTTGGGGAAATAGCATAGGGGTAACAATTTGAGTATTTACTTCAGCTTTGAAGAATAATAAAATGTTACGATTATCGTAAAGATCAGTATAATCAAATATTATCGACTAGCTGGCCCGGTGAACTGCGTATCGTCTCACAGTTATCTTTAGTTTCTTTTACGTTTTTAAATGCTTATGCCGCGACTCGCTATACCTGGTTAAGCAAGTGTTCATAAGTACAACTGACCATACTTCCAATTGCAAATTATGTGGTGCTACTCCAATATATTCAAAAATTCTGTTGACTAGTTCATCTCGGTTTGTGGCTGTATCAACTTAGATGTGAATAAACAACAGTCTTTAGAGAAATTTTCGAATTCTCGCATTAAGATCATCGTCGATTTTGTATTTTGCTGGTTTACTCAGCCAATTATGGTAATTATCCCAATATATTAAAAACAATAAGGAATATTTCTGTGGTAATCGAAGGTTCGATACAGGTAACCACCTAAGGAGATCAAAAAACTTTCGATTGGCGAGGAGTTTAGAAATGCGATATTTCGAGGTAGAAAGGGGAAGGCGATGTTGCGAGCGAAGCGAGCACCGTAAAGTTCTTGAGACGGCCTTTCGTTAGGTGCATTTCACATGCCTTTACGGCCACGCTAATATTTTCAAAAAAATTTACCCAAAACACCGATTTCCCGGTTTTTCGTGAAAGATGGTCCGGTAAAATTGAAAAAGGCTTTTTCCACTGACACGATCAGGAAAAGCCGTTTTCATATGTGTCTTCCCCGAGAATCGGACGTTTGGATAGGGCTATTCATATTTTCCAATCGCAAGTAAAAATATTTTGAATTAATTGCTGAAAATGGCTTACTTCGGCTAAAACACAAATTTCCAGATCAGCACGTCCGACGTTCACAGAACTTTTTCAGATCATTCCAATTACAATATTAACCCACATTCTCTTATAGTTTAACAGTTTTCGATATGTATTTATAAAATTCAAAAATTTACCCAGTTTTGCAATCCCTAGCCAATTCATTTCACCCCTGTCGATTCCTACTCTGAAATGACAATTGTCGTTGACATTCTAATCTTATATCGATTCTTATGTCATTTTCTAGACCTAAATCGGACCCACTTAGTTTATACGTGAACGAATGGAACGAAATACGAAGTAATCGGCGAGGCACTTTGTTGATGGTAACACCTTTAGACCTTCATCGAATAATTTTTATTTTACCTTTGTAAAATTCACCAAGCGTTAATCGATGGAGTTGAAACGATATTCTTCTGTTTTTTTTTGTGGAAAACGCACCCACTGCTAATCAATTATATACAGAGTGTCTCAATTGCGTTGCCTTTTCTAACAGCTACCTTCGATCGAGTTATTTCGGCTGTTTCTGCTTACGGCTTCTTTAATTATACAGGATGTCACATATGAGTTGCGCATTCCTAGCGCTGACTTTCACCAGAGTTTTTCTCAAGTTTTCGTGTTGTTCCGCGTACGGGAGCTAATTTCAATAAAATGTCATACAGGGTGTACAATTTACGATGAATTTGTGATCGATTGTTATATATGGTGTGCAATTTACAAGTTCTTTCGGGGTTTTTTGGGTTCCTTTGGATTTTTTGCGTTCTTTCGTGTTTTTTCGGCTTATTTCGTGTTTTTTCGCGTATCTTCGTATTCCTTCCAGTACTTTCATGTTTTTTTCTCTTTCAACTTTCTCTTCTCTTTCCTTTGGGATTTTTGCGATCTTTCGTATTTCTTCGCGTTCTTTCGTGTTTTCTCGTGTCCTTTTGTGTTTTTTCGCGTTCTTCAGTGTTTTTTCGTACCCTTTTGTGTTTTTCCTCGTTCTTTCATGTTTTTTCTTTCTCAACGGGTTTTTTTGCGTTCCTTCGGGTATTCTTGCATTCCTTTGGGCTTTTTGCGTTCTTTCGTGTTTCTTCAGGTCTTTTCATGTTTTCTCGCTTTCTTTCGTGGTTTTTCGCTTTCTTTTGTTTTCTTTCGTGTTTCTTCGCTTTCTTCCGTGTTTCTTCGCGTTCTTACGAGTTTCTTTGCTTTCAACGAGTTTCTTGCTGTGTTTCGTGTTTCCTTGCGCTTCATTGATCTATGGTCTATATTGATCTATGGGCTTATGGTTCTACTGGCCTATAGATCTACGGGTCTATGGATCTACTGGCTTACTATTATATAACAATAAAATGAAAGGTTTAACCTGGTAATATATTAGGAGGGTAAATACATTAAACGTAGACCGAACACATTTTGAATTCTCACGAATTCATATATATTTGGTTATATGTTATCGGCTGTGTTTGCCATACAACAGTACCATTGTCAAAAACATAATTTCAGAATAATACAAAAAGATTGTGCAGGTGTAAAACAACCTTTTTGTATGTCGTGAGAATTCAAGAATGTGCTCGGTCTACGTTTAGTGTATTTACCCTCCTATGGTAATCAAAGTTTGGTTTAGTATCAGGAAAACGACTATGCAGACTATTCATTACCAGAAAATATAATTTTTTTCATTTACTTGGAGACAGGGAGTTACAGAAGTTACTGTTAATTGGATGTTGTCAGAATTGACTATCCGAAATAGTGCTCTGAAAAAGTATTATATAATGTACCGCTCCTCAGGTGCTGTAGAAGTTTCAGAAAATTCGATTCCAAAAAATTATCATTTTTGTATAATTTCAATATGCAGGGTGTGTTTGAGCACTACATTTGTTTTAACCTTAGATTCTTGAGACCAAAAGAAACATTATTTTTATACCATTTCCTGAAATTCCGCTTCGTTAAGAAAGCATAGAGTGTTGAAATTTTATGAAAGGAGTTTATTGGTTATATCTTCGTAGTGGATGGTCCAAATGAATTAAGGTTTCAAACACACATTTCACTTTAAACACACTTGCACTATATTCTAAAGTCCTCTATTTAATACATCACCAACCATTACAACTTACCATAAAATAGGTAGTTACTAAACATATGCTACCATTTTTTTATGCTGGAATATTTCAGAAGAATTCATCATTCCATCCTGATCTTCCCAAAATGCTCCGTTTCCAAGCTATTCTATATTGAATGATTCTCAATTTGAAAAAAAAAATCAGGTAATTGCTCTTTATTCTGGATCCAACCCTGATTGGAAAAAAACCAGTGAGCCGAAATATTTCCACGTTGCCATAGTGTTTTTTTTAATCATTATCATCATTGAAAATTTTGCCATGTATGTGAAAAATTCCAACTTTTATGTTGATGGATGAATATTCAATAGACATGCTTAAAGAATTTTTGGTAAATTGTGTATGAAACATAAATATTTCTTCCGTTTTTAATCCGATAGCATAATACTCACTTTATGTATTTAAATATGATATTGAAAAGGTTCATTTTTTGAAATTCGAATAAATCGCGGCATAGGTTAGGTCATAGACCAGTAAACTGTTACTGTTCTGTGTGTTGGGTGAGGCTACTGTTTCATAATGAAACAAGAGAATTAGGTTATCTGCCAAAGTTTTTGAATCAATTCTCAAAATCAATCAATACTTAATTTTTGCTGTGCTTTTTAATCAGTTAAAACTCTTCGGGATGAAATATTGAATATTTCATCTTATATTTTATCCATTGCAGTGACAATGCATACGCTTTTCTATGACAGAAAATATTTAACATAATACTTGAAGAATTGTTAGTTTTGAAACGAATAGAAAATCGTGATTCAAATTTTCATGCAGCTTCTCCCTTTGATAAGGACAAAAAATCACATGAAATAATAATGTATAAGTATGAAAGATCTGATAATTTTGAAGGTAATTTAAAAACAAAAAGTTTGATTCATAATGCTATTTTCACTACCAAAATGTACCTAATGGAATACATCTTCAGAGAGAAAGTATAGTCAATATTATTACCTTTATCTTATTTTTAAAATGAATATACTACATAGGTATATATTGACGTTTCTAAGAGTTTTGAAGGGTGCTTCAAACAGTTTTGAAAAAATTATTGATGTCGAAGAATGATCTGGATTTCATTATGTATCAGTAGTAGTGTTGAAGTTGATTCGAAATTGTTGTCAGAATAGGTTTTGTCAATAATGCATTTTTTCATTGATCCGGTTTTCTGATTGGACCTTATCGAGACTTCAAAAAATAAGAAACTTCTTGAATATCTTAATTTTGGCATATGTATTCTATGAATTATTATAAAGCATCGGAATTTACAGATTCAAAATGGGACATAGAAGATAACATAGATTGAAATACTCGATAGTCATGGAAAATGAAAAGCATGGCAAAATTGTGGATTTGATGCTCTAAAGAGTTGGAAAGACTAATTGAATACGGATAATTAATATTTGATGTAAATTTTTTCTTATGAAATGTTTAATTGGAATAAATTCCAAAATTTTCACTAACACTCTGCTGGAAAATCAGTAGCCATTAAATTCTCTATGATTTTTATCTGGAATGATGATTTGGATGGAATATTATGAGACATTTTTTGAAGAGCAGAAAAATGTGTTTTTATCATTAATATTACGGTCTAGAACCTTGAACAGGAACAGAGTGTATAAAAAAGTATGTCTCTATAATTTATGGAATGTCATAAGCCCAAAGCGGAATTTTTGTGTAATCATGAAAAGAAGCCAGTGGTGGCTTAGCCCAAGTCGAAACCTTGAATCGCTTATATCATTACAACTGGGCAAAATTGGAAAAAGTGGCATAGAAATAAAATGTTCCTTTCAGCTTCGAAAATTAGTATTTAAAATTAACTGAGTGGTCAAAATCTCACCCTGTATAAGATGCATGTTAAAGGGCAAGTGCTCACAGGAAGAAACATATTAAATAAGGTTTTCGATGGAAAGATATACGAGTACGTAATATCGGTTGATTTTTGAGATCAGGAAATTTGAGCTTCGAACCAAACTGAAGGAAAACTGATTTAAGTATTTAGGACATATCCGAAATAATCGAAACCCAAACTAACCTAGCTTCCCTGGACTACATATCATGAATGAAAACCGGGGAGGATATGAATCAAATGATTTTTTTTCTATTCTTAACAGTTTTTTTTCATATCCAACCTTAACTTGACCAGATCGAAAACCATGTAAAATAAAAATATGGACCATAACTGCAAATGAACCTTAAATCCATTGCATCCCACAAAATAATTTGAAAACAGATAAATCTTGAAATTATTTGAAACAGTGTACTGAACGAAGAAATATGCCGTCTAACTACAATAATGAACAGGTGCATTTGAACTCTCCAATGTTCAAATCTGTACTATCAGAGTATGACATTACTCTACGGAAAAGGAATGTAGACCAGCTTGTTGTTTTGTTTCATACTTTTTCCCTGGTTTTGACTATTCCCATACATCTACTGATGTCTTAATGGAGGAAAACAATTATTATTATTATTACTCGGAGTACCTATGCAACATTGCATGTCAATTGTCAATATGAAACCATGTAGAGATTTGAACACACTATTCAAATTCTATAATCTGTATCAGTCACACCAACTGCGAAAATAAAATATAAAAGGCACTAGGAGTATAATCTGAAATTTTCATTGAATTCCAATAAATTTCTCACAATTCTTGACTGAAATAGAGAAAATATCGTCTAATACTCTTTGCATAAGGTAATTTCATCACTCATGCGTTAATAATTCGGATTTCGCATATAGAATAGGTGCCCATTCTGCAACTTGTTTTAGAATATATTAGGAGTACAAATAAGTTTCCGCGGTTTTTTATAAAAAATTAGGAATTTATTGTAAAGGAAAAGTACGTTTTATTCAAAGTATTTTCCATCATTTGCCACTACTTTTCCCCATCTTTCTGGCAACATTCGGATACCCCATCGAAAAAACTCTTTTGACGCTATCCACAAATCTACCCAATTTTTGGTGTCTTCATATGATGTGAAGCGCTGCTCAGACAGACCATGTGCCATCGACCGGAACAGATGATAATCAGAAGGGGCTAAGTCTGGTGAATACGGCGGGTGGGGTAAAACTTCCCAGTTGAGTGTTTCCAAGTATGTTTTTACCGGCGCCGCAACATGTGGACGAGCATTATCGTGTAAAAGAATAATTTTGTCGTGTCTGGAGTAGTAATGGGCGCGTTTTTCCTTAAGTGCCCGACTCAATCTCATCAATTGTGTTCGGTAGAGAGCTCCAGTAATGGTTTCGCTTGGTTTCAGCAATTCATAATACACGACACCAAGCTGATCCCACCAAATACACAGCATGAGTTTTTTTCCATGAATATTCGGCTTAGCTGTCGATGGTTCGCCGGGCTTAAACCATGACTTTCTCTTCTTTGGATTATCGTAGTGAATCCATTTTTCGTCACCAGTGACTATACGATGCAAAAAACTCTTTTTTTTTATTCCTGCCAAGCAGCATTTCACTCATGCATAATCAGCGTTCAACGTCTCTCGACTTTAGTTCATATGGAACCCAATTTCCTTGTTTTTGAATCATTCCTAACGATTTTAAACGATGTGAAATTGCTTGTTGAGTCACTTGTAAAGTAAGTGCAAGTTCTTTTTGCGTTTGGGACGAATCTTCCTCCAATAGTGCTTCTAATTCCATGTCTTCGGCCTTCCACTGCGTTCTTTGTCTTTAACGTCAAACTCACCGTTCTTAAACTTTTGAAACCATTCCTGACAACTTCTCTCACTTATAGCAGCTTCACCATATGCTTCTAGAAGCAATAAATGCGCCTCAGCTGCAGATTTTTTCACATTAAAGAAGTAAATCAAAAGTTCCCGCAAATGATGCTTATTCGGAATAAAACTTGACATTTTTGCACGAAAAAAGTTACGTGATGCTGATACGGAATCACTAGTACTTTAAGGTTATGGTATTGCCAGATGACTAAACTTGGGATATTACGTTTTACATCTGACAATTTCTCCATAACCTTCTGGTGGGGCCATCTTTTGACAAACCGCGGAAACTTATTTGTACACCTAATACTTTTTTCACTCAGTTACTAATGATTTTACTGTAATTTGCTGTTGCAATTAAAAACACTATTAGACTATTAGAAGAAATATCTCTAAAATTGAGATAACAGTGCTCAAAAATGCGACTGAGGATGTAAAATTTTATACTTCATCCAAAATTTTTCATAGTTTTTTCTCTAAGTGACATGCATTTTTTTTTCTCAACTTCAGGTCATCATTGAATTTCTGGACATGATTTAGAATATTTATTTATGTAATGAGGATTGAATTTCGAATTATCCAGTTATTCAGAATTCCAGTCCAATATTACATGAATTAAACACACAGTTAAATCTTTGAGTTCAATGGGGATACTTAAACTATCCGATTGCCCTACTAGACTAATAAATCAAAAAGTGTGCTCCACATAAATGAAATCGTTCTCCTGTTCTGAATATAAACAGGAGATGAGAAACGTCGCCGTTCGGGAAATCGCTGGCTTCCTGCTGAATTTCCATGTGGGAACAATTCAGGCCACGTATCTCACACCGATAGGGATCATGCGGTTTCCCATGAGGATTTTCTGCCTAATAGCCAGTAAAATCACGGAGCTAATACAATATACTGCCATAAACAAGACTCCAATTTATTGGCAGACCGTTTGATGTACGGTAAGCCAGCTTCGGACCGGTAACTTGTCTATTTTCATCGATTCTGGAAAAATTGAAGTCCGTACGGATGGCAAGGATGATTTTTATCGTGGGATCTTTTCCGACTATCAGACGGAAAAGGAATAATAAAGAAGCTGTTGAATGTTGACAATTCAGATGATCGGATCTAATGTTTTCAATGAGTTTTTTTTTTGTTTACCGATCGTTAGTATGGTTCTTGAGCCTTTTTACGCGCTTGCTCCTACTAGAAAATTACGCTGTACCGGGTGTCCTAAATTCGTCGTCTAGTGAGGGTATCACAGGTACCCGATGAGCTAGAACAAACTGAGTGGAACTATTTCAGCCTCGATTTTCTAGAGAATTCGTTTGGTGAATTCCGCAACGGAAAAAAATTGAAAAATGGCGTCAAATGGAAAATTCTCATAACTTGTTTCATTACTGACGTTATAACTTGAAACTAAAACATTACAAAGGCCCTCTTTCTAGTAGATTTCATTGAAGTAGTCAGTTGTTTTCTATTTCAATCATTTTCGAAATAAAAAATGATCTTGAAATGACAATTATAGTCTTACAGTTTTCGATTGAAGTATCAACGATACCTTTATTTACCCTAGAAAATACTAGTTTCTTTGAAGATTAAGAGAGAATTTTTCATTCCTGTCATTACATCAAGTGTAGGACTATATTTTAAATTATTCATTTACACTTTCAAGAATATTCTTGTTCAATTCAATAATTTGTGATATGGGTAGATTTCCATTTCGAGTCAATTCCATTCTTTTATAATAATCTCAAGTCTTCAGATAATCATAGAAGGCAGCTGTAATTTTCTGTGTCGATTTGGTGGAACAAGATAATACTCTATGCTAATATTTGAGGTTAGGTTTTAGAATATCAACCGATTTTGAAGTGGCATGTGAAGTTGTCCATTGCAGCATGTCACCGTAAATTGTAACCAAGAATTAGTTTATGACGAGATATTGTTGATGATGGAGCTCGTGTTGAATGATTGTTTGGGCTATTACCATCATCTATTGTGGATGTAATGTTTTCCGACGTTTCGATAGACATCTTCTATCTTTATCAAGGAGAAAAGTAAGAAACCTTTTGAAAATTATCAATTTTCAAAAAGTCAATTCACAGAAGTCATGAAAGAAAAATGAACGATGTTATATACTCATCTGTGATATGATGATCTTTTTAAGTTGGATCGAACTATCGGCGTCCAAACTTCTGGCAGATCTATAGATGAAGCACTTTGTCACGGTTTAAAATTTCCGTTCCGTTAGTTCCGACCAACTATTGGCAACGCCGCTATCTAGATAGTACATTTTCCGACCCGTGGCACTACTGTTGATGGTAGCGTGACTGAATGCTCTCCGCTCTGTGATTGCGTCTGTGGTCGTATATGTCGGGTTGACGCAAATCAGCTGGAGCGTGTCACTTTGCTTTTCTCCGTTTTTCTGGCGAGTATCAAACCATTAAACTCTTGGATTTTTATCGTATTGATTGCGGATTGGAACAAGATTTATGGTTTAAGCCCTAATAGAGACCTGTTTCTATTTGGTTTATGGAAAAGGTTAACGCTTAATGCGGATTATAAAGGGGAAGATATTCGATGGAGAAGATTAGGTAAGATAACCTATATTCGGTCACGTTGCCCATTTCTGCAACTTCTTTTATTTTAGCTCCGTTTTATGTTGAGAGTACTTATATTTGTTGTGCTGCGGATCTCGAACTGTCTGTGAACTCTGTGAACTATCTGCAAACTGTCTGCGAGCTGTCTGAGGCGGTTTTGAGGTTGTCTGAAATAAGTGAGTCTACGTAGGATCTACGTTCTGTACAAACCATCTGTACTAGCTATCTGAACACATTCTACTTGGAAGATCGAACAATAGACACCCTGGTTGCCATTTGCCTTGTGGAAGTAATGTGAATTATTGTATTACGAAGAGCCTGAAGTACGTATTGACCCAATTTCCTTTCTACGAGGGTTGAAGAGTGAATGTTGGTTGAGAACCCATAATATCCTTTTTGTTCACAGTCACTGTACATCTTAGACTGTTATGTAAGGTTAGTCCGTAGCATTTAAGTTATCTGAGAATATAAACGACTTAGGTCGAGACATTGATATAGCGATAAACAGTTGACCTGTTGTTCAGTCACCTAGATATAGACCGTTACATAGGTGTTTTATTCATGCTGGCCAGTATTAATCTAACTTTGAGGTTCACCTTTGGGTGATAAGTTTAGTAATATAATTCGGTTAAACGCATATTAAGATATTTGACTAGTAAGTTCGATAGAGATATTTTGTGGTAGGACATTGATTAGTTGTAGTGTTATCACCACATTTTTGGTGAGATTAAATTGTTAAACAATTGATTCTTTTTTTTCTTCCTACCAGTCACTACTCTCATTTTGTGTGATCGAGCTTGTTCTGGCTTCTAGAGAGGGGTTTTCGTGTACGTTTTCTCTCTTTTGTTTTCCCCCTGAGATCTGTGGTGATACCTCCCTTTTTATTTAACATCATAAAAGAGAGTGGCGCCCTAGTAAATAGTCTCAGCTCTGAGAGCTAGTCCGGGAGGTATTTGGTACACTCTCTGGAACCGGGCGGGCTCGTGACATAGAGTGGCGCCCAACGTGGGGCTCAAGTGGTTTCGAGGGAACTTGTTTTGAGATTGTTTTTATTTATACAAGTTCAACTGAGGTGGTGACTGGATGAAAATAGATTGTTATTTTTAAGGTTCATTTGAATTTTTTTGTGCGGTTTACTTTGATTTTCAGATTTTGATCATATTTTGATTTTATTGTAAAGGTATTTGGCAAGTATGGTTCTGAAAAATAATCTTAATAGGCTTAAGAAAGATGAATTACAATATGAATTGCGTGTAAGAGGTTTTAAATGTTCGGATACACAGACAGTTCGGGATTTGCGTGCCTGTTTGCGTCCTTTGTTGAAAGTAGAGAAGGGTAATAGGTCTTTTGAGTATCCTATAGTTGAGTTGGATACTGTATCAGAATTTAATATTTGTATGAGCAAGTATGATGAATTGTTAACGTTGTTTAGGGACCTGACCCATGCCTTGAGGCGATATTTACTAGGTTGTGTCATGTCGTTTCTCGGTTGGAACGTTTAGAGTCTGGTAGTTCGAAGGAATCTTTGCCATTGAATGTTGCTGATATGCTTAAAAATGTAAGAGTACTTTAGTTGATGTTTGCGCTCAGCCTCCGGCTTATGATCCTGCCTCTGTTTTTTGTTGCTCCTCCTCTGAGGGTGACTGTTCTGATGATGAAGCCTCGGTTGCTTCCGCGCATCCACCATTTGCTCGTACTAGCACTCATGCGAATTTTGGGAACCTCCTCGTTCTTTGAATTTACAGAAGTGGAATTTAACTTTCACGGGTGATCCGAAGGATATTACGGTGCATAGTTTCTTGGAACGTGTTGTAGAGTTGGGAAGGGCTCGTGGAGTGACAGAGAGTCAAATTTTCGATTCAGCTGTTGATCTTTTTTCCGGTAGAGCGTTAATGTGGTATCGATCTAATCGTGATAAATTTAAGGACTGGAAGAGCTTGTCCTCCTGCTTCTTAGGCATTACGAACCTCCAGATTATCGTTCTCGTTTGTTCACCGATATCTTGAACCGAACGCAAGATCCTCAGAATCAATTGTGGATTATTTGACATGCATGAACTCTATGTTTAGGAGATATGGGGAAGTTGATGAACAGATAAAGTTAGGAATAATAACCAGAAATTTGGCGCCTTTTTATGCGACGCAGTTGCCTGTTGTTGATAGCCTACAGGAACTGGAGGATGTGTGCCTGCGCCTCGAGGTTAAAAAGTATCGTGCTGATAGCTATGTGCCTCCATCTAGGAAACGTCAGAGTTATGTTGACTCCGAACTAGCGTGTGTGTCGCTTCCTTGTGCTTCTTCTAGCTCTCGGTCTAGTTCTCTTCTGAGGTGAGTCCTCGTGAACCGCCGACGACGTCGACCGCTGTCGTGTGTTGGAACTGTCAGAAGTCTGGTCATAGACGTGTCAATTGTCCGTCACCAAGACAATTACTTTGTAATCGCTGCGGAAAAACCGGTTTTACTGTTCGGACATGCCCTGATTGCTCTCCTCAGGTAAATTCTCGATCTGTACGCTTTGCTTCTCCTCCGCCTTCGGAAAACTCCCGACGAGGAAACTAGATGACCGCGGGTCGTCCTCGTCTGATCATAGTGCGGTCATAGGAAGAGCAGCTGTTCTTGATTACATTTTGTCCCATGCTGATGGAGACAAGCGACCTTACCTTACTGTACATATTTTGGGGCTTAAATTTGTGGGTTTGTTAGATTCCGGTGCGAGTGTTTCGCTTGTGGGTAGTAAGGGATATGAGAGACTTTTGGAGATTGGATTGAAACTGACTCCATCGCTTAAATCGTGTACTGTGGCTAATGGGGATATATGCGAGAGTCCTGGTTATATTTCGGCTCCTGTTAAGTTGAAGAACAAGCTGATTTGGTTGAACCTAATGGTGGTTCCATCTTTGCGGCATTCCTTGATACTTGGGATAGATTTTTGGAGAAAAATGGATATAGTGCCTAATATAAGAGATGATGTCTGGCACTTTGCTTCCCTGTAGAAGCTTTGGATGAACTCGAGGCTTCGAATGGCGTTAAGGAATTCCTTTCACCTGCTGAGAGGATGCAGCTGGATAGAATGTTGAAGAAAAATTTGCTCGCATGGGCGATGACCTTGATGTGCGTCTGCTGCTGAGCACCAGATTGAATTGCTTCCTGATACCCGACCTGTCAAACAACGTTGGTATCCAGTTTCCCCACACAAACAAAAGATCATAGACGCGGAAATTGATGATATGTTGAGAAAGGGAATAATTGAACCTTCTGGTAGCTCGTGGTCTTCACCAGTCTGTCTCGTCCCTAAGAAGGACGGTACTTATCGTTTTTGCGTCGACTATAGGCGCCTTAATGCCGTCACCAAGAGGGACGCTTATCCTATTCCATATATCTCTGGAATACTAGACAAATTGCGCGATGCTCGTGTGTTGAGCACTTTGGATATAAAACGGCCTATCACCACGTTCAGGTGGCTTCTAACTCGAGGGAATATACGGCTTTCACCGTCCCTGGTCGCGGCTTATATCAGTTTCGACGCTTGCCTTACGGACTAACTAATTCTCCCGCTACTTTCCAACGTATTATGGACGGTGTTCTTGGTCCTGATCTTCAGCCGTACGTCTTTGTGTACTTGGACGATATTGTCATCGTTAGTGGAGATTTCGCCACACACTTGGAAATTTTGGGTAAGGTGTTGGATAGGCTTATAGCGGCTGGTTTTGTCGTGAAGCGTGAAAATGTTTTTTGTCGCCCTCAGCTGAAATATTTGGGGTATGTTGTCGACAGACATGGTCTTCGCCCGGATCCTGAAAAGGTCGAGGCTATTTTGAGTATTCCTACTCCCACTAATGTTGCCGCCATCCGTTCCTTTTTGGGAACCGCCGCATGGTATCGCCGGTTCATTCCTAATTTGGCCGATTTGAGCGAACCCTCTCGAATTTGACTAAGAAAAATGTCCGCTGGAATTGGACACCCCAGTGTGAATTAGCTTTCAGTGAAATAAAAGAGAAGCTAGCGTCTGCCCCTGTACTCACTTGCCCTGACTTTGATCGCCAGTTCATTGTGCAAGTTGATGCCTCCGCCTACGGACTCCGGAGCCGTTCTCACCCAACAATTTGATGATGGTGAGAGAGTCTTGTGCTATCTTTCCCGTTCGTTAACTCGACAAGAGCGCAACTATTCGACCACGGAGCGTGAGTGCCTTGCCGTGATTTGGGCTGTTGAAAACTACGCCATTACCTGGAGGGTACCTTCTTCAAGGTAATTACCGATCACCACTCTTTGCTGTGGCTGCATAACCTAAAGGACCCACAGGGTCGATTGGCTCGTTGGAGTTTGCGCCTAATGCCCTTCACCTTTGAAATTGTCCATCGCAAGGGTAAACTGAATGTCGTGCCTGATATGTTGTCCAGGTCCGTCCCAGTGTCTGTGGACGAGGTGCTGGACTCTGATGATCGCCAGCTGTTCCATAAGTCTAGGGATCCTTGGTATCTCAAGATGAGAGAAGACTTGAACACATTTCCGGACAAATACCCTACCTGGAGGGAGGAGCATGGCTTACTTTGAAATACGTTTCCGCCCCTTATCCTGGTTTAGGAGATGCGGGGATTGTTGGAAATTGGTGGTGCCTAGGGAGTTCAGGAAGAGCCTCACTTCGTCAACATCATGATGATATTTCCGCCGGACATCCTGGTGTCTTTAAGACTTATTGGCGCTTGAGACAACGCTATTTTTGGCTAAGATGCGTGCCGATGTAGCCCGATATGTGAGTCGTTGCTCGGTGTGTCTGGAGCATAAACCTGACCTTCAA
Organism: Micraspis discolor; assembly: GCA_030674115.1. Classification (NCBI taxonomy): domain Eukaryota; kingdom Metazoa; phylum Arthropoda; class Insecta; order Coleoptera; family Coccinellidae; genus Micraspis; species Micraspis discolor. Next base: position 804 of record JARTUT010000555.1, on the reverse strand, counting down.
GCTCCTGCTGGAACTATGGGAACCCGACCGGTTGTTACCGAACCTTGGGAGATGATAAGTTTGGATTTCGTGGGTCCCTTGCCATCGTCCAACGGATATAAGTACATCTTAGTAGTTACTGATTATTTCTCCAAGTATGTTTTGACCTTTCCTTTGCGCAATGCTACTGCTGTTTCCCTTTGTCATCTGCTGGAGCAGCATATTTTTCTTGTTTACGGAGTTCCTCGTTTGCTCATTTGCGATAATGGCACCCAGATGCGCAGTACCTCTTTCACGTCGCTGTGTCAGAAATATAAAGTCAACATCATATTCACTCCAGTTTATAGTCCGCACTGTGATCCTACCGAGCGCAGCAATGGTATAGTTAAGACCATGCTCTCCTGTTATGTCAAGGATAACCATAAAACTTGGAGTAAACACCTTTCTGCTGTTACTTGCGCCGTTCGTACTGGTCGTCATGAGGTTATTGGTTGTAGCCCATACTTCGCTAATTTTGGCAGAGAATATCGCCCATCTGGAGATGCCTATAACACTGTGGTAGAGTTGGACCCTAGACGTCCTTCGGAGGTTGTGGACGCTAAAAAGGTTGGCTACCGGCTGTTGTTTGCCGACATTCAGAAGCGCTTGGCTCGCGCTCAGGAGCGTAATCGTCAACGTTATAATTTGCGCCGCCGTCCTGTCACTTTCCGAGAGGGAGATCTTGTCCTGACCCGCAATAAACTTTTATCTGATGCCTCTAAGGGCTTTGCCTCCAAGTTGGCGCCCAGATTTGTCGGACCCTGCACTGTGCGTCGGAGAGTTGGC
>JARTUT010001859.1:0-68110 GCA_030674115.1 Micraspis discolor | reverse complement strand
TCAAAATAACTTAAAATTTTCTAAGGAATCTATTTCTGCAATAAAAAATGGTGTTCTAATTCGAAAATGGAAGTTGACGTCATTTCCGGAAAAACCGGAGGTGATCATGCTTTGAAAATATTTTAGATTTCATCAGCATCGTGAAATAGATTTTAAGTTGTCACGGTTCTAACTCGTGAATTGAGTACCGGTTCGGTTTCGGTGCGACGCCACTGGATGTTTCTCATTTGACTCGAGAAGCGGAATATTATAGCGGTTTTAGTTCGATTCTTTAACTTTTTTTTTCTTTCGCGCCTGCGATAGGCTAACATATGTGTGGGACATCGGAATATTATTCTTTCGTATGTCATTCAGAAATTGTTTTCCAACTTTGAAAGAGATATATCTGTACCTTATCTTTTGAATCTTCGTTTTAACGGATCAAGTTTTCAAAGTTGATATCATCTAAGTTTTGGAAAAGGAAATTACAGTGTTTTATTACCGTACCTGCCTGTAATTTTATCGACATTCTGTCGGATCGAAACCATACTTAGTGGAAAACCATACATTAGGCCTACATTTCATCATGTAAGTTGAAACACTTCAGTTATCAATTATTATTTGTGCCAATTTTATTTACAATTTAAAGCTTTCTTATGTCTCACACATTGCGTTTTGCTTATTTGCAGAAGGCCTTTTTCTTCTCTCTTTTTACTACCGTTCCGAGAGCTGTTCCTGAGGATTAGGAATAAAACCTTATTCTTTCCTTTTGCGTTGTACTGGAGTTCGTGATTTTGGCAACATCCAAGTTGATGGTCGTCCTGTTTGAAATTATCTACCTTAGAAACACTCAGGTCAGATCTACACATTTATTGTTTTTAATGACTGAAATTTTGATGCTGCTCACTGCCCTTCCATAATAATTGTATCGAAAAATTATTACCATCCAACTGAATTAGTTTGAATCAAATCTATTCCTTAATTTTATTGCTAATTCGAACACAATTTGTTCGATAAATGTCATTTTGTTATATCTATATAGTTGAACAAGTACTAACGTATATGGTAAATTTTGTTGAACATCCCCTATTATATTTTATGAATGTTGTAAACCATTTATGACGTTATAAAGGGCTCTTTTAATTTGATATATTTTATATAGGAAAATTCCTTCTATTTTCAATCTTACGTATTTATAAGATCTCTTACGTATTTGAGTTAACATTTGTTATTTGGATGATTATAGAAAATTTACCCAATTTTCGTGATTTTCTTTCACTTTTTCTGAGTGTCCATCTAGTTTTAGGAAGTTTTTTTATAAATCACGTGGCGCCCCAAATAAAGAAAATATATAAATTAAAATCTAACCCCGACCCTCACCGAACGTAGAGCTAGCGGCCTTCCTAAATACTAAATAAATTTTCTAGTAATTATCTCAGTTGAAACGTGATAAAGTGCTGAATTTCATGAAAATACGTTCAGTAGTTTCCCGTATAAATATGGGTGAGGTTCTCGTGAAAGACCCTGTATTCTGAAAATATGAATACTCTATCTCATCTTCCTTGGAAGATAGAGTATACGATCGCACATACTTGAGTTTGATTACTATTAGGTTGATTTTTCATGGAATTTTGAGGAAAGCAATTGGTCAAAAACTACATTCAACTAATGCCAACGTTTCGTAGATATATTTCTACTTCTTCAGGGCTACAAAAGAGATCGAATATGGTATAAGTACATCTGATATAAAATTGAATAATGGATTAAGACATGGTTCCAAAATAAACATATACAACAAACGGTAACAAAATCGTACAATTGAAACTATATATTAAAATTACATTCATTCGAATTCATTTGTTATTTATTGTTATTGAAGAAGTAGAAATATATCTACGAAAGGTTGGCATTAGTTGAATGTAGTTTTTGACCAATTGCTTTTCTCAAAATTCCATGAAAAATCAACCTAATATGTATCTACAAGGAAATGATCGATCAGAACATTTGATTACTATCTTCATTTGGAAGTTGCACCCAATTGATTTAGTCCATTTTCGGCTCGATATCGGAAAATAACATACATTTGGACAAGAAGATAGCATGCTATTCTACTTGCTTAGTAAACTACAACAAGCGACCGTATTCTCTTTATTTATCAATGGACTAATTTCATCGTTTCAGAACGGGTTAATAGTGTAAATATCTCGCTCAAGTTCTTTATTACACAAAATTCGTCGAATAGTTCAATAGTTGTGGGCATCCGAAATTTGGTCCCATCAATAATTCCTAGAATTATTATCCGAACTATTTCTAACTTGAAAAATATTTGATTGGGATTGAAACGAATAGGTTCTTGGAAATCGTCAACGCTGAAAATTTTTAAAACCTGCCAAATCTCTGTGTTGCAAATACTAGATATCCATCAGAGACCCACAATATTAATGATTAAAAATTTTTATGTCATAGATAAGTCTAGATCACGATTGTCATTGATATCATCGATTGGTACTTCTATATTTCTGTTTTGTATTATAAACTGTCAAAATATATATTAAATTCAACTGAAGAGATTTATGCCTAAATCCTCCCTAATAATATCTCAATATTTTTTTTCGAAATTTGACCTGAATAAATCAGGTGTTTAGTGCTAACCGCAAAGTACATATCTATTTCTATATAGTTTCCGAAAAAAAATTGAGCCATGAACAAAACTGAAGGTAAGCTGTGAGAACTTTTTTTAAATTTAACATAAAGGCGGTCGTTTTAGTACATATCACACCTTCAGAGTCCGGCAAGAAACAAGCACGCAACAGTTCCAGACAATCCTGATAATTTTCAACATTTTTGCGAGTTTGTTCTAGTAGAACAGCGTACTATCGTTATGCCCAAATGTCTGTAATTTTCGATATCGAGCTGAAAATGGTCTTAATCGATTTGGTTTAACTTTCCGATGACGAATACTGGGCCAAACTCGATCATAACCGGCCGACCGTATACTCTATGTCTTCCGAAAGAGAAGAGCTAGAGTTTTTATATTTTCAGAATAGGTTGACTGTACAAATATCTCGTACAAGTTCGTTATTGGAGCAAATCTATAAAATGGTTCAGTAGTTATATTAATCTTGAATTTAGTTTCCTTTATAACTCCTAAAATATCTATCGTATCAAGCTGTAACTTGGAAGATAACTGAATAGATGGATTCAAATGAGCTTGCAGAAATCGACATGCTTCAAAATTTTTTCAAAATTTTCAATTAAAATTTGTTAAGGTGTGTCCAATCACAGCGCGGCCAGCCGCGCTGTGATTAGACGACTGCCGCGTGCGGTAGTGAATGTTACCAGCCGCGCGCGAATGTTTTTATTGTTCGTTCGTCGGTAATTGTGTGTGGACGTATTTTATCAAGTAAAATGGATAACGGAACTGCTGTTCGGTTAATTGAAATATATGGCTCCCATGGTCAATTATGGGATACTAGGTACAAAGAATATCATTATAAAAATATAAGAGAAGATATTTGGGACGAAATTGCAAAAAAATTCGTACAACCAAATGCTGTTTCAAAAACGAAAATGTAGCCTGTAGCCTAATATCGTAAAGTTATTGCAAGTCTCTCTTTCGTCGTTATTGCTGTGCGCCAGTGAGTATTCATTTTTAATAAATGGTTCTACCAAAGTATATATGTGTTCAAATTCTTCCAAAAATAATCTTGAAAAATGTGTCGTACGGTAGTTGATTTCGTAATTAATCACTTCCAGATTCTGTATCCTCTGTTGATACAGTGGTCGCATCCCACATTGCCTTGTTTTAATGTACTTTGTTCTCTTCATCTACATAATTTACGAATAATAAGCAGAGTTACAACACACGCAGCGGCTTTCACTGTGTCTTCAATACGAAATAAAGAGCGCGGCGTGTCTCGGACGTGCTGCTCAGTACTGCCGCGCAAAAGGTCTAAACTATAGTTACGCGGCAAATTTGCGTCCAGCGAATGCCGCGCACTTTGCGCGCTGTGGTTGGACACACCTTTAAATACCTTTTACCTCATAAGACATACAACGTATTCAAACAAAAATTTGTGCATGTGTAGACGTTATTGATATTTTACATTTTCTCAAATTTCATTGTCGTAGTTTTCTTTTACCAGAACGTAAAATAATTTTTCATTTACTTAAGATGTAGCATTCTTTCGTTGAAAATACAAGAATACTTGCCCCAGCTCAGTCGGGTTGGGGTTTTTCTTTTCTTGAGTGGCCAGGTATAATAAAAAAAAAGCATGAAATGTGCAATCAGGCAATGCCCTATATTATCTTACCAGGACAACAAAATAATAATTAGAGTGAACAAATCACAATAGAAAAACGTAATGTGCAAAAATGGCCTACGGAGTTCGAACCCAGATGTATTACAATTATGAATTAATTAAACCTTATGAATATGCGGTGGCAATTTCATCATAACCATTGTCCATTCAATCAAAAATAATGAGAGAAATACAATAGGGCCTTTTCAGTGTTCACAACAATCAAAGTTCAAAAATATTTTGAAATAAACAATAAATGGGTTGATACTCAGCCTGGGGTAGAAAGTTGCTGTGACTTGGTCTCAATCTCCTGCCAAGAGTTAAGTTGCTTCAAAGTTGAAAGGAGAAGATGGCATGGAAGAAACCAGCAAAGAGAGATAATTCCCTTGACGGTAAAGCCTATTAAGTTAATATAAAAAAATCAATTCGTGATACGGAATTAAAATACTGAGCTCGGTTGTTGTGTGGTTTTTTTTGTCTGTTAATGTTCGATTGCACTTATCCCGGATTCCGGAAAATTATTATCAATCCAGATAATGTAATAAATAATTAAAATTTTGAGCACCTTGCAGGTAAATGTTGTATCCCAAAATTTTGGATTACAATTTGTGGAAACTTCAATACCAAAAAAACAACAATACAGTGCCTTTCTTCATTCGCCTACGCATTAATTCATACTGAAAATATCATATATATGTCTTTTTAATTCCGATATAAAAGCTGGTACATATTTCTAAGACATCTGTCGATTCCGTGATTCCCACGTCGGGATGATGGAATGAAATCGGGTGTTATCTCTCGCGTATTATATTGTACAGGGCATACTCAAAAATTGAACTACAACAAAGGGCAGGCAATCACAAAAGATGAAGTTAATGATAATTGATAACATTGAAATGTAGGTTCCGTATCGACTCTTAGCTCACTCAATCTTTGGGTATCGAACACGAAACTAAAAGAAATTTCCCTCCTCCTGAAACGCCCTATTCGCCTCAATCTTATAGAAAATATTTATTTATCCAGGAATTCTCCTTACAATCAGAAAAAAATGTCAAAATATCCATCAAAAATTTCAATACTTGCTCCCACAGATTTGTATTTTATTGACATCGGTCGGACTTATTAATTGAGTTTCCGTTGATGGAAAAATAATCGAAAATGATAATTTATGGTGAAATAAGGTTGTTGTCAAAATTTACAAGCTAAATTTCTGTTCTAAAAATGTTTAATATAATGCTAGTTGAAGTTTAAAGGTTTCAGAAGATTCCATTCCGAAAAATCATTGCTTTTGTGTAATATCAAATAGACAGTATGGTTTTATGGAAAAATAAGGTACGAAGATACCTTCAATTACTCAACTAATCTCATTCATCAAAGACCTGATAGAAGTGTATCTGTAGCTTTTTTAGATTTGACAAGGGCCTCTGATGCGGTTGGTCAAAAACGTATTGGAAAAATTGAAAAACTAACTATGGAATTAGAGGTAAAGCTCATCAGCTTCTTTGTTCATATTTGGAAAAAAGATATCATAGGGTTGAATTTGATAATATTGTAGGTGAATATTGTAGAGTGAGTACAGGAGTTCCTTAGGGTACTGTTTTTGGACCGTTGTTATTTGTCTTATTTATGAATGATATGCTTGGCACTGCACCGGATGTAATTTCTTTTGAAGACAACACTACTGTTGTGTCGACTTGTGATAGTTGGAAAAAAGTTGAAATTGTTATGAATAACCCTCTTAACAAAATAAGTAATTGTAATGTTGTCTTCCAACAAACTATCTTGAACAGCAACAAAACGGTTTATATAACATTTGGAAATTACTGCAATAGTCTTCAAATCTTTCAAATTCTTTGAAAATCATTATAAATTGTAAATCACAAAAAGAGTAAAATCAGTCAAATATTTGGGGATATTCTTCCGATAGTTATATGAGACGGGAAAAACTTATCGAAGAAAACAAAATACATGGTTTTCACAAATTCGCTATAAGATACTGTTGTTTGATACTTCTTCACTTCTTTTAGTTCTTTATTTTAGAATGTAGTGTATTTTGAATACTTTAATGACATTGTCCGCCGAGCTCACGAACAGGTAATTTGTTTACCTCTGTGAGATACACATAGTATAACATTATTGTAACTGTGTGTATTTTGGTGATAAATGAATATACAAGGTATTTCAAAGGAAATGTGTTTGCTCGTCCGACACCCTGGTATGATGATGAAAGAAGACCTTATTTACCGAATTTTGCTGATTATGTTGCCATGTTCATTCTAGTGATTCAAGTGATTATATTCCGAAGTAGTACAGTTTTATGTGGAACAGGATTATGACTGAAATGAAACTGAAAGAAAACTGTCCGTTTGGCTATTTTTATTCAATTGTAATATTGTAAGCCAAAAGTTCAAAAGAATATATATATATATATATATATATATATATTCAAGATATTGGTGATTTGGACTTGAATATATTTCAAAGGACAAGAGCTTAGTGAAAAAAAATTCTGAATGGTTTTTGATACGAACACTCTTGATCAGTTTTAAGGAGAAGAAAATTTGAGCTTGGAGCAAAACTGAAGGAAAACTGTGAGTAGTCACATATAGTATTCATCGTAGCGGTGTTATTACGAAATCACAGTGTTTCAGAGTAGGAGAACAAGAGCGAAAAAGCTCCTGACTTCACGTCAGTGCTTTTCTCGCAGTTTTGTCCAAAGCTTATAAAATTTTAGATATTTGGCAAATTAATATCTAATAAGTATTATCATAGGATGTACTTTCTGACTCTACTTGTTAGCATAAATATTTCTTATCTCTTCAGAAAAAAAGGGTTTGATAGAGAAATTTCTATTACAACAAAGATTTCATTTAATTGCAATATGTTTCATGTATGTTCTATGAGATTCAGTTGAAATACGTTATTTGGCTGTTCAAGTGCAAGTTTTATTTGTATATCAGTGTCGTGGCTGGGCCTGTTTTCTTGAAGGCTGAACTTAATCATTTTTAACCATACCATACAGACACCAATGTGGCTAAACGAATTTAAGAAGGGTGGTTGGTATTCAATAGGGATGCTGCCTTCCCCAGTCGTTTTATGAAAGTTGTAAGTATGTTTCTAAATGATATATGATTCAGTTGATATCAGCCCCTAGGTGTGAAAATATCGTGTACTTGAGAATGATGAATCTTCTTCTATATACCAACGAATCAGTATGAGAATCTTACCAATTAGAAATTAAATACGCAAAATCTTCTGACGTCGGATAGTGAGTGCACTTTTTCAATTTACGTCACTGCCATTTTGTGGTCCATAATTCCGATTACGCATATGTGTAAGTTTTCACTGAATTCCTCCAGGGTCATTTGCACCAGACCAAATTATTCTCTTGATTCAATCACCTGATGACTATAGAAATATCTGGAAAAACCTACTGCGTCGGAGTCGCTTTCGTCCTAATGGAATATTCCAAAGAACGATTCAATTTATGGTATTCTGCAACTGATGTCTATCGGTGACAAAGAGGTTTTTTAATTGCTGACGCAAAAAGGGGTTATTCGGTTTTCCCGAAAATTCGATATCCGAACCAGTTCGAGCTAAGAGTTTGCAGATGTAGGCGTTTCCGAATCTCATCTTATAAGTTTGATGCCCTTTATTTCAGGATGAGTAATCCTTTATTTGAAGCGTGATTTTTTGCACTCTCAAAAACTGAAATACTGTATACTCCCTAACTTCAGAAGGAGGTGAGGTAGATCTTTCAAATTTTCAGAGAAGGTAAATTTTCCATATTTCGATCGAGATCACTTTTAGTCATTCGTTCGAACATACTGGTATCTGGTTTCAACTTAATAAAATATAACAATGGGCGTTCAAGAGAAACCAAACTGAAGGAAAACTGTAAGTTTGTTATTGCTCAAGTTGACCTTTCGTCAGAGCTAATCTATATTTGTTTATATGTGAGTCATCAATGCTCAGGATAATATTTCATCCGTACAATAGGGTATATGCATTTATTTCAGTTCACGCTGTTCTAGAAGAACCGCGAACTATCGTTTTACCCAAAGGTCTGTAATTTTCGAATATCGAAACGAATATGATCTCAATCAATTGGGTTTAATTTCCTGATAAAAATACAGGGTCGAACTTGGGTTTGTCCTTCCGGCCATCGGTACATATTCTCTCTTCTCCCGGAGAGATGAGCTAGAGTTTTCATATTTTCAGAATATCTCGGCAAAGTTCGTTATTGGGCTGAATCCATCAAATGGTTCAGGAGTTATGAATATCTGATATTTGGGTCCCCCTATAACTACTAGAATATCCATCAGATCAAGTTTCAATTTGAAAGATATTTGAATTTGATTGAAACAATAGGTAATTTGTAAAAAGTTTCCAAAAAAATATGTTTTATTACTTTATACCTCATTAAATATGCGTCATATTAAAACAAGACATGTGCATGTATGGACGTTATCGATATCTTACATATTTCCAATTTCCACTGTCGTAGCTTTCTTCCACCATTTTTCCAAGTTGAAGTGTCGTCTTTTGGCTCATTGAAACTTAACGAAACGACATGAAATTTCCCTTCTCCCAGCAATCCCATTCGCCTCAAACTTATAGAAAAGCCCCAAATTATTCGTTTGAAAAAATGAAATTTTTCTCACAATCGGGAAAGAGAAATGTCGAAACTTCGTCAGAAAATTCAATGCTCGATGCTGTCACAGAGTGGTATTCGATTGATATAGGTCGGACGAATCAAATCAGTTTTAGTAATTGGAAAATTAATAGAAGTAGTTCATTTGGGTGAAATAATGTATGTTCTTAGATCAATTTTATTCTAATTCTTGTAATTTTCAGAACATTCGATTCCGAATAATTATCGCTTATTTTCAATTTGAGACATTGGTTCGTTCATTCGACGTGGTGATTGTATTAGTGTTACACTGTTCTAGGGAAAAGACTCTAGAAAAAGAGCGTAAAAGTTACTGACCTCACGTCAATGCTTTTCTTGACTTTTTTCAATGTCACCCACAAAATGCCAGATTTGAAAATTTTATTTCGTCCGAGATTGAATTGAAGATTTCTAGGTTATAATTAACTATCTCAATTACTTAACCATCGCAGATACCTGAAAATTATAAGGTTGAGAATATAAATTCTAGCATTTAATTATTCAAACTTTGATAACACATTTCCGGAAATATCAGTTTGTCGATATCAAAGATGGTATCAATGTATCCGTATGAAAAAACTGCATTACAAAAAAAAATATTAGAAGAGTATGATTAAAAAAAACAATTCTGTTGCCCTGAAAATTGCGTATCTCTAGCTCATTTCATTCGAACGTAATGAGCCTACATACGAACAAAATCGATTTTAATCAATGATAGGTTTGTATTTCGAGTTTGAAGGTTGGATCCCATACAGACCCTTCGTATAATCAAAAGATGACTATAGAGAAAATAATATTGGTATGAAAGTTAGGAGGGAAGTGAGCTCGATGTTTCTTTTCGAGACAACGCCGAAGGAAATACAGGAAGTAGTCTCAAGTATGAGGAAGACATCTTCTAAAGATGTTTACCAGTTCTCTGTGGAGTTGATCAAGAAATGTATTCAGCCATTGTCATATCCACTTAGTGTTGTACTAAATAAATGTCTCGAACAGGGAATCTTCCCGAAAGAACTCAAGATAGCAAGGGTGGTTCCTGTGTACAAAAAGGGGGACTTGGGAGACAGTGCTAGTTATAGGCCCATTTCTATCCTGCCGGTCATTGGAAAAATCTATGAATCACTTATCAAAAAGAGACTTTGTAAGTTCCTAGAGGTGAAATCGGTAATGAGCAAAAATCAACATGAGTTCACCAGCGGAAAGTCCACAGTTACAGCCATGCTTGAGGTAGTCGAATATATTTTTGAGGCTTTTGACGATGGTGAGGAGGTTTTGATCGCGTCGATCATGGTATGTTGTTGATGAAGCTTGAATGGTTGGGAGTGCGCGGGCCTGCTCTTGGTGTCATTAGTTCCTACTTAGGGGACAGATTTCAGATGGTTGATGTGGAGGGAGTCTTATCATCGAGTACCGCGATTTCCCGTGGGGTGCCGCAGGGTTCGGTTTTGGGACCAGTTCTGTTTTCTTTATATGTGAATGACTTACTTATAGAGGAGACGGAATTCGCCATTGAAATGTATGCGGACGATACAACACTGCTCCAGAGGTCCAGGAGCAGAAAATCTCTCATGGAGTTGTCTGATCGTGCTGTATTGCGGGTTGAGAAGTGGTTCCAGGATAATAAATTGAAAACGAATAAAGAAAAAACACAAAATCTTTTACTCACCACAAAAACTAGGGGAGACTGTCAATCTATTATGCTGCTGGGTTTTTGGATCGATGACCGTATTTCTTGGAATAAACATGTGGATGAGTTGTGCAAGAGGCTGGCAACAGCCACCTACGCTGTCAGGCAGATTGTTTCTCGGGTGGGATTGGAGGAGGCAATTATGACTTACTACGCCCATTTCCATAGTTCAGCTACTTATGGTATCCCAATATGGGGAGCTGCCTCGTGTGCGGCCCGAGTTTTCCGGATGCAGAAGATGGCGTTAAGAGCTCTGGCTCATGTTCCTAGAACGCAGAGTTGTAGAGAATTATTCAAGAGATTCGAGATACTCACCTTACCATGCTGTTATATCCTGGAATTCCTAATGTTGGTACATAAAAGACATAGTGAACTTCAGAAACATAATCAACTTCATAGTTACCAAACTAGAAGGGCCAATCGTTGTGTGACTCCTCGGCATAGACTCACGAAAACACAGACGTCGTGCTTATATATGGGTATCACATTTTATAATAGGTTGCCGGATTACTTGAAGGCTTATGATGTTCGAGCATTCAAGATAAAAATAAAAGAATTCCTCAAGGGTCAAGCTTTTTATAGTATCGGAGAATTCATGGAGTACATTTGGGTCATGTGACAGTGCAGTAATTTTGTTGTGTTATAGTGTATATAGGTTACTATTTACTGTTTGTGATGTAATCTTATTGTTTATATTTTTTTGTATATCCCTTAAATTATTTCTTGACGACTTTGCAAAATTTTGAAGGAAACATGTATATGCAATGAGCGTTGTACAATATACAATACAATATGAGACCATTTCGAACCCAAAATCTGATAGGCTCATCTATTCTTGGAGAATCGAAATTTTGTTTTCCCACCTGTGCACGAAATATATTCATGTTTGACGATCTTTTGAACCAACCAGAATATGGAGGTTGCTTGAATAGTTATCAAGGCCATATTATTTTAAAGAGCAGAGATTGAATTTTACGCCATTTTCCTAGTTATGAGTATCTGAAATCTGGTTTCCTCAATAACTTGTGAAATATCCACCGGCTTCATTGGTATCTTGAGCATTGCTTGAATAACATTATAAGAAAGGAATCTGTCAAATTTCCTAAAAATCGGCGGGTTAGAAAAATTTCAACAAATTCTGTTTTTGAAAATAATTGATCACTCGTAAGATATTCGTCGAATCTCGACAAAAATTCTGCATATTTCTTCGTTTTTCATAATAATCAAAAAAATAAAAAAATAATATAAAATGAATAAAATAATAAAAAAAAAGATAAAGAAGTTTTTTTATGAAGTCATAGCTATTCATAAAATAAACTTAAGAATTGATTTTTTGTACTTTACGTAAAATAAATGACACGCATCGAAAGGGAATATATTGAGGGGTTGTGAATCGTTATTCCTTCTTACAAAAGTCAAAATTTGAGCAAAAAATGACAACATACGTTGACATTTCTAGGGCCTTTGACAAATAAGTCATTTTATTCGAATATATTTATGCTTGAGACATTAATTATAATATAATAATAATACTAATGTCGACGACATATGTGCTTCGAGATTCATGAAAATGTAAGAAGTTGATATGAAAATCATTGTTAATAATAATAAACTCAAGATTTGTTGTTGAGAGAAAATTGAATCTTTAATTATTATAAATTGAAGCTGTATGTTTGATGAATATTTTACATTATTTATGTTACTGTATCGCAGAGTTACAGAGTCCGGGAATAGCTCTGAAAAGCTTCTGACCTTAAGTCATATTTCATCATTATTTTTCTTCAAAGATAGGATTGTTGTTTATCTTGTTGTATACTTATGTGCTTAAATCAATGATTTTTTACTCGCTTGTTTCCAGTGGACGCAGTTCAATTATCCATACAGTATTCATTAAATATCAAACCGAAAATGATTTAAATCTATTGGATCCGACTTCCTGATGAAGGAACCCGGGTCAAATTTGATTATGTCTAACCGTCTGGACCTATACTCTCTACCTTCCGAAGGAGATGAGCTGGAGTTTTCATATTTTCAGAAAATATTAGTTATCCAAATACCTCGGTCTAGTACGCTAAATCCGGACGAATGGTTCAAGAGTTATGAGCGTCTGGAATTTGGTTTCCTCTGTTACTCCAAGAATATCCAATCGACCAATTTGTAACGTAAAAGATATTTGAATCATATTTAAAAGAGTATGTTTGCGAAATGTGCAAATCATCTAGACAGAAATTTCTTAAAATATTCCAATATTTTTTTTTTTTGGCGCTCTTGTTCACCCGAACAGAGAACAAAACAGCTCATGAAATTTCGCAGAAATCGTCACGCTAGAAAATTTTAAAAAATTCAAAATAAAAATTTTTAATCCTCACTATCTCATAACATATTTTTCGGATTTCAATAAAAATTCGTGAATATATTGAGGTGATCGATATCTTACTTATCCCCAAATTTCATTGTCGTAGCTCTTTTCCATCTAAAGATATAATCATTTTTTAAATTTACTCAAGATAAAAAGAGAAATGACATACGTCCCGATGATTTTCTTTGAACGATGGCCATCACAGATCGATATTCGATTGACAGGTCATGATCGTACCAATGGAATGCTATTTAAATGGAACTCAGTTCCTGGCGCAAGTTGTGAATGTGGAGAAGCAGAAGTAACAATACCTCATCTCATCAATAGTTGTCCCATATATAAATTCCAAGATAGTTTTAGGGCTATTCATGATGTTTCCAACTCTTTCTTGGAATGGGTTATAAATTTCAAACGAATATGATACGTATTTTAGTTATTCAGTTCTTTTTTCTGCTTTTGTCTTTTTATTTCCAGATTCAATGTGAGCACCTTGAAGAAGTCTCTGTCTCCATCAATAGAAGATCACTCTTGAAGAAAGAAGTCCCTGAAATATATTTCAGCTTATTTTTGTATTTTCACACTTAGACGGGGAGCCAGGGTTTTTTTACTGGGGTTTTTTCCTAGGCTTTTATGCCATACGCCGAATGTATGACACCCCGTCACTAACCCCTGATCTATATGCTTTATTGTTTGCTAACTAAATATTGTCAGCCAAAAGTTCAAAAGAATGTATACAGGGTGAGTCTTTGACCACTGCGTTAATTTTGACCATAGATTCTTGACGTCAAAAGAAACATTTTCTTCCTATAACATTTTTCCAAATTTGGCCCTTTCAAAAGATATAGGGTGTTGAAATTTCATAAAAAAATTGCATTTTCACCTGTAATATTCAAACGACAATATCAATTGAAATGATCTCTTGTAGAAGGTTTTTGATAACACTCGTGCATATTTTGGCATCAATAGATTTATTCCACTTCTTGTGGGTTTCTCACTACTACTCTACAGATTGGTTAAATTGCATGAAAAACAAATATCACTTGAACTAAAGGTCTGTATCTCGTACTTCCTGGAATCATTAGTCTTTTTTGCATATAAAATCATTCCTCATCTTTTCTCCTAAATTGCACCATTCTTGAGATATTTGAAGTTGAAAGAAATTGAATTGATATAACTTTGTCCAAATTTTCTGATTTTCCCAAATCCAACTCTGTGCTGAAATGATTCAATAATCAGATTTGTTCAATGTTGCCATATTTTATGTCTTTATTGAATATTTCTACAAAAGATTGGGGAAATCTCTCCAGTCTATGGTTCCACCACTAAACACTATAGATGAAATTAATCAATGAACAATTTTCGTCTTACATTCACCACAAAATCTAAATTGCCATTTGCTGTTTTCATTGTTAATGATGTCTAGCACCTTGTTTAATATTTAATCCAGAATAATATTCCATAATAAATAGAGAAAGTTTTCCATCACTCTTCGGTATATTTTGACCGTTGAAATAGATAAAGTATTTTCTGTCAGGACCTGTTAAATTGAAGACTTGTCTTTATGAAGAGCTGGTTTTTTATAGTTTCAGGCTTTCAGGGTTCATGAAATTATATCTATTCTAACATGGGAATGCTGCAAATTGAGCTCATATGTTTTATAAAAACTTCGAACCCAGTCTCCTAGATTTGTTTTATACCTTTATTATCTTTATTTCATACACCGATTCAACCTTGTTCACAAATAGAATTTGACTTAGTTTTGATATTTCTGAATGTTTGTTATGATGCATAGTTAATTAAAATTCAATCAATATTGAAACTGGAAGCTATAAGCTCATAAACAAGAAAGATTAGAATAGAATGCATTTTCTGACCATAATATCTTTCATATCTTTCCAATATTTTCCACATTTTTTTGAAAGAAAGCTACAAATAACTGTTGACAGTTTCAAACAGAATCAAAACAACAAGGAACCACAGAACACTTTTTCATTTGGAACTACCCACCACAGAGACGTTATAATATTTTAATGTGATAATAATTCACTCTAATTATTCTGAGGAAAATCATAACTAAAGATCAATAATAGTTACAGATGTTATCTTTCATTCAAAAAAACATTGCGAATATTAATTTTTTCTCTCCTGGGGTTTAGTAATAAATTAATATTCTATGGTAAGATATTAAAATTTGACATAATCTATGAATAACCATTATTCAATATTTATGTTCTTGTTTACGTAATTAAAACAGATACTCTGATTATAAAAATCAGTAATCAGTAATTATAGTCTAAACAGAATAGATTCATATTAATGATTTAACAAAAAAATTTTTATTAAAGAACACCTAGTTGATTTTTCAAAATCAAATTTAGGTATTTCTTCAAGAAAGTATAATTGCACACCTAAATCTGGAAATACTTGTAATTTATCCAGGTAAATTGTTATTGGGATTCAGTACAGAAAATAATCATCAAGCAAAGTAACATCACTTTAAAATGATTATTCGTAGTGATATCATTCATTGTTGTTGAAGATTTCGAAAAAGATTTTTATATTTTTAACCGTATCAAGAGACCTCATAGACCTGTTCACTGGTCTCTGTCAAGGAGAAGAAACTTCAGAAATATCAGTGTTTGGAAAATCATAGATGATTTTTCTGGCTTTGAGTGAAAAAAAAAGCACAGTGACAACCTCTTACCTTGGAAGATTTCGAAAAAGATTTTTATATTTTTAACCGTATCAAGAGACCTCATAGACCTGTTCACTGGTCTCTGTCAAGGAGAAGAAACTTTAGAAATATCAGTGTTTGGAAAATCATAGATGATTTTTCTGGCTTTGAGTGAAAAAAAGCACAGTGACAACCTCTTGCCTTGGAAGTTTTCATAGAAATGATGGTTATCATGATTTGGAAATTTTAAGAAGAAAATTACAAATGTGTGATGATAACACCCAATAATTTTGAGGTTTTTTTGGAATTTCTCACTAGAAAGGCATGGTTTATAATCTTGAAGTAGAAAGAAAATATAGTAGAACAACAAAAATCTATGTTTATGGTGTTGAATTTTTTTACCAGAAAATTACTATTTTGTATCTTCCTTCTGGATATGGACCTCATCGGATGAAACATGAGTGAGTGAATCATTTCTTAGAGGGAAAATAATGTTTTTAAACAATTCAGATTCAATAGTGGATGCTGTGGAAGGTATTTTTCATTCAAACTAAACTGGACTACAGAGGGGTATTTGCCCAATGTGAAAACTTAAAATGCTTATAACATTTCAACGCAGCTGAATATAGAAAAACCGTAATGGAAAAAGTGTTTGTTTTGATCTCAAGAACCTATGGTTAAAATCAACGCAGTGGTCAAAGACTCACCCTGTATATATATTCCATTGACAAATGCCAGGCTCATTAATCAGTGTCAGTTGGCGTTATATTAATCAAAATTTTTTATAACGGAAAATCATAGAGATAGAATTCAATCTCGGTGGCTGAAATAATATACGTTGTCAAAATTCAGAAAAGCACCGACATAAGTTTTTAGGAAAAGGGAATTATAGTTTCGAACAAAACTTGGGGAAAATTATGAGTATTTATTTTTAATTTGAGATGTAGGTTTGTTCATTCATTAGGCGTTCATATTTGCATCACATTGTCCCATAGTACGGGAAAAGACTATTGTTCACGTGATCAGAGTGCTTATAGATTTGTTATGGTTTGAATATTTACACGCAAGTAGCTCAACAAGAGCCCCAAAGCAATCTGACCTCAGGTCAGTGCTTTTTAAATTTTTTTAATATTTGATATCCCATGAGATTATCTTTATAGATGGACAAAATTAGAGTTACGTCAAGTTAATTGATTATGGCATCCCTAAATTTCAGCATCATACCATTGTTTTGTAGAAAATTGTAATTGACTCCCTAGAATGAGATCAACGATTGGTATTTACATGTTTTCATTTTTTGACACATTGTCATAATCATCTGTGATTTTTCATGTTTTATATCAATTCGATGGGTTGGTTCTCAATATTAAAGACATGAGTTTAAAGGAAAGCTATGAGCAGTTATTTTTTCGCGCTTTTTCTAGTAGAATAGGGTGCAATAGTTTGACCCAAATGTGTTTAATTTTCGAATGTCGAGGTGAAAATGGTCTAAATCGATTGTGTTTGAATTTCCGATGTAGAATCTATGGTCAAAATTGAGTATGTTTTCCCGACCTGCCAGGCGTATACTCTCTATCTTCAGAAAGATATGCGCTTTCCATATTTTCAGAATAGGTTGATTGTGCAAATATCTCATTCAAGTTCATTATTGGGCCAAATCCGTCAACAGGTTCAGCCGTTATAAGCATCTGAAATTCGGTTTACTCAATAACTCCTAGAATAATAATCGGATCAAGTTGCAACTTGACAGATATTTGAATGAGGTTTAAACAAATAAGCCAGAAAAATTTCGTAGAAATCGACATGCTAGAAAATTAAAAAAACTCCTGGCTTACAATTTTTTAGTTGGCAAACAATAGAGCGTGTTGTGTTAGAAGCGGTTAGTGACGAGGTGCCATACAATTCAGCGTATATGATATGAAATCCTAGGAAAAAACCGCAGTAAAATAAAACGCTGGCTCCCCGAATGTGTGTTGTTGTGAGTTCAAGAATAAGCTGAAATATATTTGAGAGACTTCTTTCTTCAAGAGTGGTTTCTTCAAGTTGCACATATCTAATCTGAAAATAAAATCTGACAAAAGCAGAAAAAAAATAACTGAATACTAATTAAACAAATTTTTAACCAACCATGTTGATATTATATGTTATGTCCGATAGCTCAATAATTTTGAGAGATAACTGGACTGTATTTATTTTTGCGTTTGAAGCTGGTGCGAACGCGAAATATATAATATGAAACAACAAAATTCATATAAAGAAATGCGGTCAACAATGATGACTTACCACAGCGGTGAACTACGATGATTTCAGGGCTCTGCTCCAATTATCAGCTCTTCACAGGACCCCCTGCTGCGGGATTTCTAGTCCAACTTTTGTTCAAATGCGGTGTTGAAAACACAATCAAAATGCGATGCGAAATTTCCAAATATGCGGGTGAAACCAAGCGTGTAATATATCCAAAAAACAAATCAAAATTAGCGTGATTTTATAAACAATTTCGATAACAAACGTGATAGCGAGAGTTCTTCTGTTCCAATTCGCGTTCTAGAGGCGTATGCACAGCGTATCCATAACATGTGCGAAGTCATCAGTGTTGACTTATAAAATTAGCGCGAAATTCAAATATTTAGCGATCGCCTCAGCTTCAAATTCATGCTATAACAAAAGGACCGAACATTATCCCTTAGGAACGGCTTCTTTATGATGTTACACAAGATCACTACACACGAGTAGCAGTAGAAGATTAGGGAATAGGAGAATTGGTCGAGGAGGACCTATTTCCTGGCCAGCTCGTAGTCCCTACCGTAATCCCCTCGATTTTGCATTTTGATGATTTAAGAATATAAAGTATATGCCATAGAAATACTGAAGAACAGTTGAGAAACAGTGCTATTGAATATGCTCGAAGATTTCGTAATAATCCGGGTATATTACACAAATGTCGTCAATCAATGATTCAACAAGTGTTATATGTTTCTTTGTTAATTAATCAGGCATTTGATGTTTTATTGAAATTAAATCATTGAAGTGTTTTGTCCTTCTTATTGTAAGTAGGATACTTTGGCGCTCCTAATGCATTTGAGTGAATCATAACTTTTCGATGCGTTTTTACCGGAAACCGTTGATCCTAGCGACTTCAACAATGTTTTTTTTTTTAAAAAAAGATAGAGGATTCGCTTTTTCTATTCCAGACTGACACACAGTGTTAGGAAAAAAGTTAAGGTTGATTTGTATGTGGAATAATCTTGTATGTGGCGCCCTCTATTAGTATTCTTAAAACCAATAGTACATTTGAATTCTGCATCATACGAAATCCTCGCATACCACATTTTG
This sequence comes from Micraspis discolor, assembly GCA_030674115.1. Lineage (NCBI taxonomy): Eukaryota > Metazoa > Arthropoda > Insecta > Coleoptera > Coccinellidae > Micraspis > Micraspis discolor. The sequence goes on along the minus strand of JARTUT010001859.1, from coordinate 49,108 downwards.
TTCAATTCTCACCTATTTATCCAAAGTTATTCAAGAAAATTCAAATGAAAAAATAAACTTTAATGCTCTGTATTTTTTCAATGAAGTAGTTTCGGACATATATTCATATTTTATGGTCCTCTATCGCGTGGCATTAAGCATGGTACTTTTTACCTCGACACACTACATATGCTAAATGTTTCACTAGAACTAAGTGCGCAAATATTGAAGTTCTTGAAAAATGGATGTTTCTAGAATAAATTGAAATTACAAAGTAGTCCTAATTTTATGCTTGGTGAAGCAATTTCCATTTTAAAATATCTAAGTTCACAACAATGAAATGAAGTTTTGTGAGACATAAATATTGAGATAACAAACAAGAAACAGCAAATTTCTCTGGGATGATGTAAGAACAGGTATTAAATCAGCATAAACTGCACATTCATATGGAATATGTATGAAATAATATAAACATATATCATGCTTTATATTGCAATATCTGGATCAGTAAGATTTGTAATCTTTTATGATAGAGGTCGCTTAAATCATTATCTATTTTCTGTGTGTGACTCGGTCTACACAGAATTTATTAATTGTCTCATTTGAACGCACGCAAAGTTCATTTCATGAAAATAATTCTGCGATATTTATAAAGATATTCGATGAAATCATCGAATAGATATTACGATTGCAGGATTAGGATGATTTTGTGAAGTAATTGTTTGGGCTACTTCATTCATTGATGCTCTTAAAAAACGTTTTGTCGTGTAAGCATTTTGTCCAAAAGTCTAATTTTCTAATACTGAGCCGAAATTGGTCTCAATCGATTGGGTGTAACTTACTGATGAGGGATCCGGGTCAAGCTTGAGTATAACTGGGGGTCCGTCTGTATACTATTTCGATGGAGATGTGATAGGGTATTCATATTTTTAGGATATGTTGATTGTCCGAATATCTCGGCCAAGCTCGTATTAGGCATCTCAGAATATGCATCTTAACGATTTGAAACTTAAAAATAGTTGAACAACGTTGAAATCAAAAAGTCTACCAAATTTCGCAAAAATCTTCAGAGTCAAGAATTTTCAAAGAATTCCGAAAAAAATTTTTGTCAATTTTCGATTACTCATAAGATAATCGTCGGACCTCATCAATGGATGCTATATATTGCTACCATATTCTGAAATTTCATATTTGTAGAAGAACTCTCGAGAAGATATAAACGATGAAGTCACAGAACTTCATAGAATAAAGTTGAGAATGGAAAAATTGGAAACTATAAATGATAAGTGGTGCTAATCAAAAGGTGGTACATTGAAGTTTGTAAATCTTCATTGTTTTTACCGCAAGGTATCTTTTTTCAGAAAATATGATTAAATTAATTGACATTTCAAAAAATGGTGATGATTTTATTTATGACAATAATAGATTGAAACTATCTTTATAGAAAAAATCGTTAAAATAATCAATCAAGAATTTTTGTAGGTTTGCACTGAAGAGTTTTATATCAGACATCCTCTCCAAATATATCACATCATAATAGCTTGGGACATAAGATTCAGTTGCCAGCAGGAATTTTTTTCGTAATTTGAACATGAATAAACGAGATAATTACTCAAATTTTCTTTCCAATATAAATATGCATACACAATGGAATCAATTCCGGTTGAAGGAACTGTCAAAAAAGGACCTCTATGGCAACGTTTCGGTGCTTTATTTTTCACCTTCCTCAGGCTGAAATTGACAAAAAAATATTTCATACACAAAAACAACATTGTAATCACACACTAAAAACAAAAACTGACCTTGCAACAAGTCGCCAATAAAAACAAACAAAAGTTGACCACAATGCGCTGGAAATTGATTAAATTATTCCGTAAATTCACTCAAACCAAAAGAAGAAACTCACCCGAGAGATCAAAGTATCAACTCCAAAGAGGGATACAGCTTCTGATTTTTTACCATTTAAGATGAATGGACAATGAGGGTAATCTTCAATATCGACAACAATCAATGTGATAAGTGGTGCATTCATATTGAACCAAGTCATAAACTGAGGACTCCTTAAAAGGTACATTCGTTTTATAATTACGGTAACCCCACCCTTACAACATGCGCCGTGTCAATAAATAAATTTCCTATTTTCATTTGCATTTTCCTATTAAATTGATATATATGTTATTCAGGGAAATGGTATCCGTGATTAAATTAACATTGTTTTCAGTGTTCTTTATCGAGATCATTTCTTTTGTCAATCTTTTTTCCAAATTATTTTCTCTGTGAAGAATTGTTGGATTATCAAATTTGAAATTATGTCCAGTATTTTTACAGTGATTTGATAGACCTGTAGTAGTAAGACCTTTTCTACAGTCACTTTCATGCTGCCGAATCCTATTTTTTAACAGTTGTTTTGTTTGGCCTACATAACGTGCTTGACAATCATTACAATCTATCTGGTAAACAAGATTAGTTTGAAGTATACTGGGAACTGTGTCCTTCACCTTCGAGAAATAGTTTCTAATTGTTTTCTTGTAATATTCCACAATTCTAATATTAGTATTAGTCAATATTCTAACTATTTGTTTGGTCAGTGTGGGTACAAATGGAAGTTTGAACGTCCGTGTCTGCGATGGTCCGGAAATATTTGTTAATTATGTTGATGACATAATTACATGTATACCTGTTGACAAGGTTCAATATATGTTGGCACAATTAAACTCATATCACCCTGACTTGAAGTTCACCTACGAACTCGAAAATAATGGTTCTATACCCTACTTAGATTTATTAATTATAAGAAACTAGAGTAAAATTATCACTGATTTATATCAAAAACCAACTTCATCCGGAAGAATTTTAAATTACAAATCCTGCCATGCCTTCAAACATAAGATCGCGATAATAAAGAACATAAAGCGAAAGATTCTAAATTTATCTGATTCATGTTTCCATGAAAAAAATTTTTTGTTTTTCACGCAGTATCTGAAAAATAATGTATTCTATTCATCACAGAATACAAACTTGGACCAAATGAACGAATCATCGTCGGTGACTGAAAATATTTCCGGACCATCGCAGACACGGACGTTCAAACTTCCATTTGTACCCTCACTGACCAGACAAATAGTTAGAATATTGACTAATACTAATATTAGAATTGTGGAATATTATAAGAAAACAATTAGAAACTATTTCTCGAAGGTGAAGGACACAGTTCCCAGTATACTTCAAACTAATCTTGTTTACCAGATAGATTGTAATGATTGTCACACGCACGTTATGTAGGCCAAACAAAACAACTGTTAAAAATAGGATTCGGCAGCATGAAAGTGACTGTAGAAAAGGTCTTACTACTACAGGTCTATCAAATTACTGTAAAAATACTGGACATAATTTCAAATTTGATAATCCAACAATTCTTCACAGAGAAAATAATTTGGAAAAAGATTGACAAAAGAAATGATCTCGATAAAGAACACTGAAAACAATGTTAATTTAATCACGGATACCATTTCTCTGAATAACATATATATCAATTTAATAGGAAAATGCAAATGAAAATAGGAAATTTATTTATTGACACGGCGCATGTTGTAAGGGTGGGGTTACTGTAATTATAAAACGAATGTACCTTTTAAGGAGTCCTCAGTTTCAGTTTATGACTTGGTTCAATGTGAATGCACAACTTATCACATTGATTGTTGTCGATATTGAAGATAACCCTCATTGTCCATTCATCTTCAATGGTAAAAATCAGAAGCTGTATCCCTCTTTGGAGTTGATACTTTGATCTCTCGGGTGAGTTTCTTCTTTTGGTTTGAGGAATTTACGGAATAATTTAATCAATTTCCAGCGCATTGTGGTCAACTTTTGTTTGTTTTGTTTGGCGACTTGTTGCAAGATCAGTTTTGTTTTTAGTGTGTGATTACAATGTTGTTTTTTTGTGTATGAAATAATTTTTTGTCAATTTCAGCCTGAGGAAGGTGAAAATAAAGCACCGAAACGTTGCCATAGAAGTCCTTTTTGACAGTTCCTTCAACCGAATTTAATTCCATTCTGTATGAATAAACGAGGACAAAGAAAAAGTAAAGTCAATTTCTGTATTAGATATGACAAACTTTTTTTAGAGAGAAAGTTTGGGTTTCTAACTAAACTGAAGCAAAATTGTGAGTGGTTATTTCCAATTCCAGATTGTTGATTTTTCTAATTCATTGTGGAGCTCGTATTCTTCGAACAAAGTGCTTATTGATTTGCTCAAATGTATCATTCAAATATTTGGGTGATAATGGTTTCAATCGTTTTGTTTGAACGTACTGAATGAGAATCTGTGGTAAAAATTATTTCTGTTCGTCCTTCCGTAGGCACTATTACGTCCGATCGGAATGAGCTAATAGGATGAATATCTCGAGCGAGTTCGTATTCGGCCAAAATGGATCTCTAATTTCGAAGTAATGAAAAAAAATCAAATTACACCTGTTGAATTAAATTTGTATTTTGATGCATTACTTTCATACAAATACATTGATTTCATTTTTATTCTCAACAACCAAATACTCTCGGAGATATGATTTTTGAACATTTGTATAATTACTTGCAATGATATGTATTATGAAGTCCCACAGTTCTTAAATAACAGTTATAGTGTGTTAGTGACGTGCCTTGGTTTCCGTCCAGATATATTCGATTCGAATCCGGACAGAGTTTAATATTATGTCTATCATTATGTGGGTGAGATGTAATTTTTGAAAAGTCAACAGCTACTCGCAAGAAGCTTAACCTCCCTTGCTTTCTAAATTTTGTTTAGTAATTGAGTAATTGAGTTCTTGAGATCAAAAGAAACACTTTTTCCATTACGGATTTTCCATATTCAGCTGCGTTAAAGAGTTGTAAGCATTTTGAGTTTTCACATCGGGCAAATACCTCTCTGGGGTCCAGTTTACTTTGAATGAAAAATACCTTCCACAGCATCCACTATTGAACCTGAATTGTTTAAAATCATTATTTTTCCTCTAAAAAATTATTCACTCACTCATGTTTCATCCGATGAGGTCCATATTCAGAAGAACGATACAAAATACTAAAGTTCTGGTAAAAAAAATTCAACTCCATGAACATACATTTTTGTTGTTCTACCATAATTTCTTTCTACTTCAAGATTATAAACCATCCCTTTCTAGTGAGAAATTCCAAAAAATCCTCTGAATTATTGGATGTTATCATCATACATTTGTAATTTTTTTCTTAAGATTTCCAAATCATGAAAACCATCATTTCTATGAAAACTTTCAAGGCATGAGGTTGTCACATTGCTCTTTTTTTCACTCAAAGCAAGAAAAAATCATCTATGATTTTCCAAACACTGATATTTCTGAAGTTTCTTCCTTGACAGAGACCAGTGAAAAGGTCTATGGGTCTCGTGATATCATACTGTTGAAAATATGAAAATCTTTTTCGAAATCTTCAACAACAATGAATGATGTCACTACGAATATCTATTTTAAAGTAATGTTACTTTTTTTATGATTATTTCTGTACTGAATCCCAATAACAATTTACTTAGATAGATTACAGGTCTTCCCAGATTTAGGTGTGCAATTATACTTGCTTGAAGAAATTGAGTTTGATCACCTAAATTTGCTTCTGAAAAACCAACTAGTTTTTTTTCAATAAAAAAAAGTTTTATTAGATCATTAATATGAATCTGTTTAGACTATAATTAATTACTGAACATGCGGAAATGTCTGGTTTTTATAATCAGAGTATTCGTTTTAATTATGTAAACGAAAACATAAATATTGAATAATGGTTATTCATAGAATATGTCAAATTTTAGTACTTCACCATAGAATATTAATTTATTACCGAACCCCAGGAGAAAAAATCAATAATTGCAAAGTTTTTTAAATGAAAGATAATATCTGTAACCGATATTGATCTTCAGTTATAATTTTTCTCAGAATTACTAGAGTGAATTATTACCACATTAAAATATTATTATAACGTCTCTGAGATGGGTAGTTCCCAATAAAATAGTGTTGTGTGGTTCCTTGTTGTTTTGATTCTGTTTAAAACGGCCAACGGTTATTTGTACCTTTCTTCAAAAAAAAATTTGGAAAATATTGTGAGGATAATTTCTTTCCGAAGTATCATTGGATATATTCAGTACTTGCTTTCAATAATGGGCACATCTCGACTAATGTCAACTTTCTTCGTCAAAGGGTTGTAGCATCTATATCTTTTTGTAAGTTCATCATATCCAACGAGAATATGTTCAGTAGCCTTTCGATCCCATTTGCTTCTATTTATTTCAGGAACATGGATCATGGCACTTCCATACAATCTGAAATGTTCAATGTTAGGTTTTTAATTGTTCCAAATTTCGATAGGTTTTTATCAATACCAGCTTCTATTGAACGGTTCCGGATGTAATTGGCTACATTGCAGGCTTCTGCTCATTAAAAACTTTCTACTCCACAATCAAACATGAGACACTTGGCTCCACAAGTGTACGATTTATCCTTTCAGCCATAGTTTCAGATCTAGTTCCAACTCTAGTTTCAGCTCTAGTTCCAGCTCTAGTTCAGCTCTAGTTCAGCTCCAGTAGTTTCAGCTCTAGTTTCAGCTAATGCTAGTAGTCTGTATTCAGTTCTTTTTTCCCTGTATCCATAGTTTTCAGTATCTAGTTGATATATTTATATTTAAATTCAAGAGATAATGCATGCTCGGTTCATATCTAGTTGAAGCCATTGGATGCTCGTCATGTCACCTGTTATATATAATTATTTTTCATTATTCATTCATCCAATAGTTTCTTGGTTCCTTGCTGAACCATCACTGTCATACCTTCCATCCATTTATTTTCGTTCCTGTTTAACCATATCTTTCAATATAATTTGATATCTATTTAATATAATTGTATTTCAAACAGATAGATAATGCGATGCTCGGTTAAGCCTCCAAAACCGAAGGTATCTAAGGTTGAAGCTAAATTGGATGCTCGCTCTGTTGTGGTCACCTGTTGTCGTTTATATATATTTATTTTTCATTATTCATTTCCATCTATATCCAGGTTTCTTGATTGCCTTGCCCTGAAGAAGCCAATAAGCAAAAACACGTGTCGGCAAGTACCTTCCATCCATTTCCCATATTTTCTGCATTCCTGTGGTTTAACCCATTATCCTTTTTCAATATCTAATTTCACCGCATTATCTTCTCTTTGAATATATTTATATATATATACAGATGGTCAAAATAGTTTTTGAAATATCGTTATCACTAAGCATAAAACTTTCAGAATTCACCACTAAATAAATTATCGTTTCACCACTTTCACAACTATACATTTCTCTTCTTCATATGATGATTCACCATCCTCTTTTTTATCTACAATTTGCTCAGTTTCAGAAGCTGACCTGTGGTTTAGTTCAGATCGTTCATCCCTCGAGAACAAATGCATAGCAATTACGTCTTTTTCCTGCTCTTGATCTATATCATCGTCCTGTTCAATGCTTTCATCCTCAATTATTTTCGATCTTCTCAATTGAAAAATGAAATTGGGACACATAATTCTCCCAAATGGCATAATCGACATTATATGTTCCTCCGACATATATTATGTCTTTGTTTATTTGAATAACGTCATTATTATTGCGATTGATGAATAGAGCCATATCTGGTAGGTATGCAGCAGCCATTTCTTCTACTATATGAATATACTACAACTACTACAACAATCTTTTACGAAGGCATGTTTTGCTACACAACTGTGTTAGCTATTGATCACTTGTTTCGAGAAAAATAAAAATGTTTGCACGTACCTGGGACCACAACCTATTATTTTTCGGTAAAAAGGTGGACCAAAAACACGTGTAACACTAGACTAATTGCCTTAATACTCACTAGACTCTACTGGAACAACATAACCATGACTGTTGGTGAAACAGGTCATCATAGATTAATATACAAGAACACGGATAGGGTAGAGTTGAACATTGAACTTCATAGTTCTTCTTTATAAAAAAGACAATACATTTTTGTTATTTTCAACAATATTGCTCATATCTTCAATATAATTTAAGCCATTATATTCGAAACTGTGGATGAAAATCCAAATAAATGAACTCTAATATATGCTAACTAATTCTACAAGTGTATATCTTCACACAGTATTCCGATATATCATAATACGCTCTCCCAATCAAAAAATCTTCAATTTCTTCTTCAGTTCTCTGGCACTATAAAACATTCTGCCCTCCACGGGTATCTTATTGAAATCTGATATTATTCGGTTTTCAACATTTTTTGGATATAAGAAAATCTAAGTTGTGGTGGTTTCAAATAATTTTCCTCCTCGTGTGGTAATCATGAATTCTTCCATATTTTTAAAATAAGTTCTCGTTACTGAGTAAAAAAACCTCTTCGTATATGTAAATGGATGGCAATGTACTCGTAACTATGCTGTATCTTACAAAAATTGGCTTACATGGTTATGTTCTAATTGGAAAATATTTATCTCACATCTTTTCTGGAGAATAAATATGCGAGATGCAGCTAGAGTTTCCTCAAAAAATCACATATCTCATTTTTGAAAATGCATAGGCGTAGTACATCACAATAGCTGTTTGCTGATTCACAATGTTGACTAAATCTTCGCAGCAAAACTACTTGCCAGCGTTTTTGCTACCCTTCAATATAGCACCTTCAGTCCAGACATGCATCAATCTCCTCCCATCAACCTAACTGGGTTGCACTCAGAATCTTGAAGTTAATTCTCCTCGATTCATCCAGTATTTCGTCTCCATAAGAAAATCTCTGCATTTAATTATTTTCTAAATTGATCAACTAATTGTTATCCCTGAACCATTCTTCTAGTTTTATCAGTTTCAGCCTCTGAAAATACAAAAGATATGTCATCTGCATACATCGTTAGAAAAGTTTTGATGACCTAAGGTTATTCATAAGTATATATAATAAACAAAAAGCCCCAAAATGGATCTCTGTGGTACTCCTTTCTCACTAGTCATTCTTCAGATTTCAATACTTCACCTCGACGATTAGTTTCGATATTTCGGACATGATCCAGTGCTTCTTATTCCATATCTTTCCATCTTATGTCCACCTATATCTTTCTATAAGTTCCTACGCCAATTGACAATCAGTGATGATGACAAGGTCACAGTTAATGAATGAGTTGAATAAGTGGAAAAAGGATGAGTTAATTGAATTTATAGTGAATAAAAATGTGCCGAATAGCGTGAAAACGAACACTAATAATTATTAATATGGAAAATTCGGATATCTTAGAAGAATCACAGGTTGCTGGAAAATGTAGCAGTAGGAACTGTCAAAAATTGAAAGCGGAAAATGATAGTATGCATAAGGCCGATTTATTGATGGAGAAGCTTTAACATTTTAAAACTGATAAGATTTTTGTGGCAGGTGACAATGGTAGTATCCATGTCCCAAATTATACAAAACCAATATGTGAAATCGAAACTACCCCGATAGGTCGGTCAGTGGCGGTGGTTGTAACTGAGTCGAATGCCGATTAGAAACAAGTAGTGTCGAAGAGAAATAAGAACAAAAAGATTAGAAATAATGAATATATAAGAGGAAGAGCAAAAGTCGATGAGGAAGACAGCTTCGAGGGTGCATGCAGAAAGGCCTGGTTTTATGTTGGCAGATCATCAAATGACTCTAATCCCACCAAATTAAATAAGTATTTTTTTCTGAACGAACCAATATTGAGCTATATCACCTTAGTTACCATGTATCATAACACATTCATATTTCCTAGGGAAATATGAAACGTCAAATCAAATCATATTTTATTTCTTTATTTAGTAACAAAATGGAAACCGCAATTGTTGAAATTTCCACTAAAAGTATTTCCACCAGATACAAAGGAAAATCAAATATCTTGTTCATAATTATTCGTCGATGAGACTACAGTTTTCTTGAGAACATTTCGTGCAGCAGCATTCTTGGACGATTCTCCCAAAACGGTCTTCAAAGATTGTGATGCTGCAGATGGCTCTCCCTCCACACCTGCTATCATCTTCGCTACCTTATTTTTGTACAGCATACTGTCAGCCAGATAGCTTTCTGCAACAGACAGAGATTGAGGCTGCCGCATAGGTAACTCTCGGTTTCCGAATACCGTAATCAGTAGCGATTCTTCATCTTCATCTCATCATCTCCCAAATATGGGTGGTAACGGGGAAATGAAATACCCGGGGCGGATCAAAACTAGCACCGAACAGCGGCAGCTGGCTGTCTCGTGATGAACCTCAGGCAATAGCTCAGAGAGCGAAATGGCCATGGATTCAGCTACTAAACGGCGCAGTAGCAACTACAGAACCGGCGATTACACAGCGATGAGGAAGGCAACGGAAAACCACTTCATTACTATTTTCCTAGTGAAATCGTAATGGCAATGAACGAAGATGAAGAATCTGCTACTGAATTCACTGAATTTTTTATTTGATTTTTGGTTAGGTAATCTTGTTCTAAAAATATTGTACTATTGTATTTTTTTCAATATTTCCTTTCTTTTGTGGGTTCGTTCCTTACTGCATTAAATGAAAAATGAGAAACATCATTGAGTAGAAAGTGCACGGAGCGTTGGTCCATTCAGAAGAAAATTAAAAGTGGTTAATACAACAGGGGATAGAAAACAAAATTACAAAACATACAAAAGGTCGCAGTATTTATTACTTAAGAAACATAAAAGTGTTTAAAAATTTAATAATGGTTAAAAACATATTTCTAAAAAGTATTGAAAATGCTGTCTTTAGGTTCTCCTGTCATCTTCTTACTCAAAATCCAGAGAACCACAATAACCGTCAATACCGTCGATAACTGATCTGTTGCCTTGAAGTGACTAGTAGAAAGGTTTGGCGTTAGTGGGAATCAGATACAATAAAGATTTTAGGTCTTTCAGCTTTGGCAAAGCGATTACTTTTTCAGTTGGCCATAGGGAAATCAGTGAATCCTTAAAACTCACCTGAAGATCAGTATACTTATGTCCCTTTGTTATTCATTTTTCTATGTTGGCGACATCGTATGTCGATGTAAAATCTGTTCGGCAAGAGATTTTCAACGGTTCGTCTTTTTTAAGATAAATCTCTCGAAACTTCAGACAATATATTGTCTTTGGGCTTTCTGTTTACAATTTTTTTTAGATTTCCAAATCTGTTGCTTCCATTTCAGTAACACAGAAAGGTTTCTTTCTTCGACAATTTTCAATTACCTGAGTGTAGTCTTCAGGCAAATACAATCCTTGGACATTTTTCAAGGTAAATTCAATATCTGAAAAATCTGCATCATTTAACTTTAACTTTAAGGTCATTGATTTTCAAGGAAGTGTGGGTTTCAAGGTAAGCTTCCAAACTCAGAATAATTTAAACATTTCAGTTTTGACCATCACATGAATGCTCCAGAGAACTAATGTTTTCACCTCCTCCCAACATGATTTCCGATTTGGTTGAGAAGACAAGAACTAATCTCAAACCCTCTTCCTGCTTCAGCCTTAGTCCATACATTGCAAAACCCCTTCCAGATGCCATTAAATGCACACCTGCATTGTAAAACCAGAGCTATCTCTTTGTAGAAAATCATATTGGTCGGGATTTGGGGCAAAGGGAGCGTTTTCTCTAAGTCAAAAGTATAGCATTCGAGTTTGCCATTAGCAAGGTCTAAATGCTTGTTATTCTGCTCTTGCAAAACAACACATGCAGATTTTATTCCAGCTGCAAAACAATCGCGCTTGTTGTACAATTCGTTTTTAGTGTTTTAAATGCTAAGCTCCTTCAAAAAAATCTTCTTATAAAATGAATATCACACAATATCAATTTTTCACAATTTCTCTTCCTTTTTTTGGTTTTGCACACCTGAACTTTCTTACATCATACTCTTTTTGAAGAGATAATTTTTCAATTTTTTCTAGAATACATATTTACATCTATTGCAGTGTCATTTCGGGTGGCAAAAAAAATCAGAGTCATTGTTCTTTCTCGTGTAATGAGACTTGTATTTTGAGATTTGGTTTATATGTTATCTAACATCATTTATGTTGTCGTCACTTTGCTGGTTTTTACCTCCTTGCTCAAGTCCACGTTTATCTTTCAATGTATTCGATCGCATTTCAACTAGCGCTGTATTTGCCCTTTAGAAGAAATTCTGAAAGTACATGTATACATCTGTCTAAAAACAGGTATGTGTCTTATTTTGTAAACCCTAAAAAATATTCTCTTTGTTGTGTCCCTCAAATCATACGTACGTTTCTTTTCATCTTCTTTAACACAAGATAATATGTTGAGGTTTTGGGCAGCATAGTCAGCTAGTTCCCAAAATCGTTCATATCAGGTTCTTCTAATTTCTTCACTAATACTCTCAAAACACTTTTTGTTTACAGATTTATTTGACATTTTTAAATTGCTCCTTTTCTTGAAGGGTTTCTTTGCTATTAAAATAAGGCAGATTGCTATTTTTGCATTTTCTTTGGTTTGTTCCGGAAATTTTCTTTTTGTTCCCCATTGTCTTTCTTTTATTAATCTCATCAGCATTATCAGTGTTATTTTCTATATCGTCTAAAATACTTTCTTCATTATTAATATTTTCAAAATTTCCTTCGCCGATATCTGTTCACATTGGTCTGTATCATAGCTGTCGTCCAAAACTGGTGTCCAATCAGGATCGTTCAGTTAAATGCTTTCATCTTTTCATCATTTTTCAGATGTAACAATGTAGAACAAACAAAATAACATAATAATTTTTAAAGAAGGTGTTCAGGAAAGTCCACTGTTCTGTTTTATTTATTTATTTATTCAACAAGGAAACATACACAGGTAAACAAATACCCAGAAGAATGTTCACAAATAAATTGAATACTTACAGAGGTACACAAAAATTATTCTAACTAAACTAGTGTAAACTTAATACTATAGTGTCAAAAAGAAAGAAAAAAAACAAATACACTGCATTTTCCACTACATAATTTCACCCCCCAAACCATTTGAAAATCTCATGTAGTAACGTCTTAAATATTTCCTAACTGCCTTCTCATCAAGAAGAAAAATATCTATTGTAGTTCTAAAATAGTTGCATCGTTCAAATACTCTTTATAATAGGGGAATTTTGAGGTGTTAGTAGCCCTCAAGGGCAGGACGAAGGTGTCCAACTGTCTTAACCTCCTCAATGGAGCATGTAGGCAAAACTGCGATATAAGCCAAGGCGATTCCAACCGATTACTGAGCAACTTATGAGCAAATAATGCATCACTCATCACTCGGCGGTTTTCCAAACTCATCATATTGAAATGTCTCAACCTTATAATATAATTTCCAGGATCACCCCTATTCAAACGCCTACCACACCTAAACGCCATAAAACGGAGAAATTTCTTTTGGACTTTTTCGAGTCGCTCTATATAGGTTATATAGTGGGGATTCCATACAACCGAAATCAAGTTCAACTTACTGAACACATATGAATAAAAAAGGGCGATAACGGATCTATTGTTGGAAAATGATCTACTCTGTCTCAATATGTAGCCAAGCATCTGTGCTGAAGATGTTACAATATTGTCAATATGTAAATTGAATTTCAGTTGGTAATCAAATGTTACACCCAAATCTCGTACGTGATATAGACGCGTCAGTGGTGAATCCATAATTGAATAATAATTGAATGCACAAATAACATCTATAGGAATGATCGATTGTTTTACATTCAACAATTGTTGCGGCGTAATCACATTTGGAACATTTCGAATTCTAAGAGTAATTCTTCCCGGGTGTTAACTGGGGTAGCATACACAGGATTTGTTTTTGTCCCCCAAACAGAAAATTAAGAGGATTAAAATCAGAGGATCGTGGTGGCCATTCTACAGGGCCACCTCTCCCAATCCATCTTCATAAGACGCATTTAAGCAATTTCTGACTGGTTGAGAATAATGGATTGGAGACCCATCCAACTGGATGGGTCATACATACATCATCTCTAATATTTGGTGGCAGATTTTCAACAAATATGGGGTGGTTCTCGATTAGAAAATTTTAAAATATTTCTCCATTTGCAATATTGGGAGCTCAAACAGTCCCAAAACTTCTCCAAAAATTATTTCCATCCAAATAATTCGAAAATTTCTAGGGTGAAATGCATGCGATTTTCTATCGCTCATTCATTCAAATTGTAAAATTAACTATTCCTCTTCGAGTAAAAGTGAACTTATCACCCAAATTACTTTTTCTGAAAAATCTGGCTCTTGTTCATTTCTTTGCAATAATAAATCTGGCAAAATTGCTCCTTCTCATTTCGTCACCAGGATGGAGGGCTTGAACAGAAGTTAAGTGGTAGAATTTGTAAAACTGTATTAAGTTATGAGTTAACTATAATTAAAATTAAATACAATGACAGTTTTGAAGTGTGTTAGGTTTAGATGTCATTAATTATAATTATAGTTAACTGAGTCAATAGCTTATCAACAAATACAAGAAAACGGTATTGGTTACCAACGGTCCGAACGTTGCATACAAGAGGAAATCACCTACAGAGAAATAAAAGAAAATAAAAAACTCAGTATTCGTAAAACATCCCAACAACTCAATATTTCTGGAAACAGAATATTCAGAACACTTAAAAACAATAATTACATAGCATACCACTTCTACTTATTAGTGGGCAATAGCAAATCCGTATGCATTTCTTGCCTTAGAAATTTTAAAATGAATTTAAATTAAATATTTGAATGGGAGCTTTGGGACCCGTTGGCTCTAAATGCATTTTTCTCTGATATGGTTTTTCCTAGCGACTTCGATAAGGTATACCTTTTCAAGTAAAAAGGATGAAAGAATCGATTTTTCAAGTCCAAAACGGTGTACTAGGTTTTGTGATGTTGAAATGAAATGAAACATCCACTCGTACTTCTTAACGCAGACTCACTGACTGTTCATTCAGTAAGAGAACATAGACAACTGAAATATATAATCATGGTTGCCAACTCAAGTTATATGCAATGCTACCAACAATATTGAATATTATGCGCTTATTTTTAACACTAGGTAGCAAAAGAAGTTTCAACTCTTTACATGAGTTGAAATGGTTGCCTGTGACGCCTTCTATAAAATTCAACTAAATCGACCACAAATTTGAATTTATCGTCCCAAAAAACCCTGTATAGTAAATTTCATGAAATGATTTCGAAAAAGTCAGAAGATATTAAGGAAAACGATGAATTATTTTTTAACCCTATATCTCGGAAACGAAGCATTTCCCGACTCATGTTCAAAGAAACTTTTTTTGCATAAAATTATGTGATCTATCACCCATTGTGGAGTTTGTCGCAAATAAATCAGAACACCCTGTATATTGAGGCTTGGTTCCATTAAACTATATGTACAATCCGACATAAATAATACAGTAAGTAATGTACCAAACTCAATAATTTATATTTTGTGGGTTCTTTTCTGCTTACTGCCGTCCAATTGACAGTTTTAAGATTAATATCCATTCAGAGGGTAGGAGTCTACATGTGACAAACATTCTAGTATGCAAATGTGCCACAAGAGCAATATAATTTTGATTCTAAACGCCCTGCTATATTTATTTTTTGCAGGACAATGATGCAGACAACAACGAATTCGATGTTTTCTCAGAGGAGGAAAGAATTTTCTCAAAAGGCCACCAGTATGCAATAGGCAGAGATAGGCAGTGGATACAAACATACATTTTAGTAAAAACAATGAGGCAAAGGAATAAAGATACTCCAGCTGTAAGTGTAAGGATCATTGATTTCATTATATCTAAGTTTAGTTGATTCAGTGCTTTCTTCTTATTACTTTTATGGAAATGCCTTCATGCAGGAAAACACAGAGGAAAAACTAAGTAATGAAAAATTTATAGGGGAATTCTTAATAATCTGGTTCAGTCCGAAGTTATCTATCTCCTGTGAATTCCTGCCTAGTGATCAATATCCCTGTATATTTTCTGTGTCACATAGCTCTGAATACGAACGCATAAAATTAATATCAAATTGGTCCATTGATCAATTGTCTGAAACATTCTTTGAATTGCAAATTTCACAAGACTTGAAATACGAGGAAATCATTCATTTGTTTCAACTACAAAAAAGTGTGGAGGTCGTTTATCCCTAAAACCTTGAATATAGAAAAACTCAAGGATGTTTACAAAATTTTTTGAAATTTATAACTGTGCTCTCGACTCTGAGAATCCAAATTAAACAATGTAAAACTGAGATGATGACAGATATTCATGATAATGGTACGTGCGGAATTTTCATTTGGGCTATTTCCTTCATATATTATATTATTTATGTTCAAGAAAATAACGATTCGGTGGACATCATTTGCCGTAATCAAGATAAATTGTTTTGGAAAAGGCAGAAAGAAACAATTTGTGTCCAGTATCCATACCTTCTTCTAGAGATTCTATAGATGAAGCGTTCATGCCTGTAGATATAATTATGAAAATACCGATTCCTTGAATTTCCTTCTTGTTGACTTCTCCTTTTAGTCATATTGAGGCATCATCCATTTCTTCTGCCGATCTGCATTTCTAGCATCTGTGAGGCTACCTTTACTTTACTAGCGCACTTAACATATTTCATATTTTCTACTTCTGCTCGGAAGTAAGTTGCGAAATATCCTATCTTGTTGAAAAAATGTTTCTTTATGAAAAATTATGAAACTATCTCACAGTTTGAGAAAGTTATAATTCGCTTCATGTTAGGAGCGATCACTAATAACTAATTCAGTTCTATGAACATACCAAATGAAACCCTAGTGATTGTCTAAATTTAAATTATTGGACGAAATAACGTGAAATGAAATAATTTCAAATACGATGAATAACTACCAAATATGTTATTCACAAATAAATTATTGCTTTAATAATGATCGACTGTTTTCAACTAAATAAAATAATATTCCTAATTGAATACACAAAATTATATTCACAAACAAATTAGCATACCTAAACTAAAAATTATGAAATAAATTCGTTATCATTTGTTATTATACAGGGTTATGATAAAGTAATGCACAAAATTCATAAAACGTACAACGATCACTTTTGAAAAAACGCAAAAGACGTCAAACGGTGTTTTATATTACGCATCTCTTGACATAAGTTACAAAAATAACAAGTCAAATTTGTCAAAGTTATGACTTCATCAACATATTTTGTCAATGGAAAGCTAAGATTTTTATTACATTATGTGATAAAGCTTGTTTTTACACTAGGAAAAATAGTTGCAGTAGAGCTAACAAGAAAAAAAACGAGGAAATGAATGAAAAACGAAATAAACGTAAGTTTCATAATAACTTTTCAATTAACTAAACAGTCCATTAAAGCAAAACTATTTATTATAGGAATTGTTCAAACTGTGTCCTATTTACTAACTGACATAGGCCAAGAGGATGTTAGACCGCATTCAGAGAGTTTTCGATCATCAGCTGAGTTATAAGAGTCATTTCGTGTCTAATTCAATTTCCATCAAGTCTTGTAAATTGCCTGGCCATTTAATGTAAACCCGACCCATCAAATGTCCCCACAGAATAAAATCACGGGAGGAAGATCAGGCGACCTAGGTGGCCACTCCATTGGTCCACGTCTTCCAATCCACCGTCCTTCAAACTGGTTGTACAGAAACCTTCGAACAGTAAGACCATAATGTGGTGGTGCTCCATCAACAAGATGACCTAAAACTGGGATCCAAGTTTTCCCCATTATTTGGATCCGAAAATGCCGCAAGTAGGTCCGGAAGCACTGTCATACGAAGATGTTCCAAATATCGTTCAGCTGTTAAATTCCCGCGAAAGTAATAAGGACCAATAAATCTTTCCCAGACGATTCCTACCCAAACATTAAATTTTTGGGGGCGCTGGGTGTGTTTTGTCTGCATCCAGTGGGGATTTTCCCAAGCCTAATAGCGACAATTGTGTCGATTTACAGAACCACTTAGACAAAACGTGCCTCATCGGAAAATACTACACTATTAAGAAAATTTGGATTTTCGTCACAATGCCGCATAAAGATTTCACAAAATTCCAAACGTCTGTCCGGATCATCTTCTGAGAGTTCGTGAACCAGTTGAACTTTGTATGGGTGAAGTTTTTCTTTTTTTAACATCTTTTCTACTGACGACTGACTAACATTTTCTGTTAAGGCAATTTCTGTTGTAGTTGCGTGAGGGTTGTCTTCTACTGACAGCAAAATATCTAACTTCACATCGTCGCTTATTCGTGGTCGTCCAGATTTTGGAACATCTCTCGCACTTCCCGTTGCATTAAATTTTGCAACAATTCGGCAATTTCATTTTATCTGAATATGGTTCTAAACTGTCAATTTGTGAGGTTCAACCTATTAGGTCATAAGTGAGGTTCTTCTATTGTTATATAATATGTTATATAATAATAATATTTGGAGTAGATGGTCTGGGGTTGACACAAATCTGATGAAGTCTGGTTACTGTTAATTCAAGATACGATTGTGATTCTTTTACATTCATTGTACAATTATAGAGGTTTTTGTAGCAAAATATCCCTAAAGAAGACTTCGGAATTAAGTTTAAACCGATTTATGTTGTTTTCGTAATGTGGATTTGTTTGAACTTCAGACCTTCTTCCTCTTAAATATTTAGTAATATTAGGTTGGGGAAAAAGTAATCCATTATTTTACTTTAATTTTCGGATCTTTCTTTAACATATTTAGAATCATTCGTTAGTACTCAAACATACACCAATTTTTTCAGTTACTTATTGCCATTTTAAAGGTAGTTTCATCACGCCTCGTTTCCAAAACGTCTTGTCCCTATTAGCCAAAAAAATGAGATGAAAAATTTTTGACAATCTTCTCTTGAGTACAATTTTACACCACCAAGAGCGTTAGACATGGAAGAAAATAAATGATAATCGCATGGTGCCAGATTTGGACTATAAGTCGGATGCATGAAAACCTCCCAACCAAGGTTCCGAGGCTTTTGGCAGGTCATCAAAGACGTGTGAGGCCTGGCGTTGTTCTGATGGAATACAACACCTCTCCTATTTGCTAATTCTGATCTCTTCTGATCAATTTCAGCTTTCAATCGGGTATTGGGACCATAAACATCATTTACATTTGCAGCCGCCTGATTTGCATTATCTCCTTAATTAAAGCCAAATTGTACAATGTACCAAATTTTTTCTTTGTTCTCCTCCATCTTTGGCGCTCGAACACACAAAAACTAAATCGTTTAGTCACAACAATGACAGAATATGTTCTGCTGAAACATAAATTTGTCTTTTCAAAAAAAAAAGTTTGACCAGATGCGACAAATGAAAACATATATAGGTGGGTAATGCCATGTGTCGACAAAATAAAGGACTTTTTTCCATAACCTCATATGAGTATAACGCTTTCCCACACTCACAATTTTTATAACAAAACAAAAAACATTCAAAACCACAAAAACAACAATAAAATATGAGTAAGCTAGGATACCACGGTTGGCCGTTTAACAGGGAGTTATAGATATTTAACCTAAGATCGTACCTAACAAATAAAAGTTAAATGACAGTATGCACTTGTATTGACCAAACACCTAAATACCTCAACAAGTGGAAATAATAAGTTAGAAGGTCGCATGAAATTATTAACTACCGATTCTACATACCATAAAAAAAAGAGTCAAACGTTTTGCTGAAAGCATTGATATTCGAATATTTATAGAATTAAAGAATTTATATCGAAACTTCAACATTTATCGCTTTTCCTATACTTGATCAAGTGTAAAGGTCACAATCTGTATACTAAAACAAATATTTTATGAAATATTCCGTGTAGTGTTACTCTAATTAACAATATTTCATCAATAAAATAACGAAAAATTCATTCAAAATGTAATTAATATAACCTTATTTTCCGTACTTCATAACTGTATTTCATGGATTACTTGTAAATAGATTGTAAATGAAATTTCGTGAATAAGGAAGGAATTTGTTTCTTAAACACCATGAATATCTCAACTTAGGCAGTGAATTATCCAATTAAATGAATACCAGTTATTCAAAATCTTACTTATCAAAAAAAACAAAACTCCTTCTTATAACTGGAGACGATTTCCAATGCTGATTTCTTGACGATAGGAGAAAGGATGAAAATTCTCCGTAAGAGATTATGAAATGGAAACCGCAAAGTAGAAGAGACAAAATGTCCAAAGTAATTATAACATGATTTTTTCTGATCAGAAAAATTTCAAATGCAAAAAAAAGTAAAAGATCCTGAAAATGAACATCTCAATCATAATTTTCTCGAATAATGAATCGATTCACACTTACAAAGATGGTGGGCGGCCATATATTAAAATTGATAGCTGAGTCAGTATTTACCCCCCCAAGGAAAATATATTTATTGTTTTTCGGTAAAAAGGTGGACCGAAAACACGTGTAGCACTAGACTAATTGCTTTAATACTCACTCGATTCTACTGGATCTACATAACTATGACTGCTGGTGAAACAGGGTATCATAGATGAGTATACAAGAGCACCGATGGGATAGTGTTGAACATAGAACTTAATAGTTCTTCTTTATAAAAAGGACAATACATTTTTGTTATTTTCGACACCCTCACTTAACAAAAATTAGCCTTCAACAATTAAACCTCCTGGTTGTCTCATGTAGAAGCTTCCTTTTAGTATACCATTCAAAAATGGAGTTTTTACAACTAAATGGATTATTTTTAAATCTAAATTTACAGCTAGAGCGACTAAGATTCTAAGTATTGAATGACGCACTACAGGGCAAATGTCTCATTATAATCAATTCCCCTTTTTTGTGTATAACCCTTCGCCACTAATCTTGCTCGGTAACTGTTAACATTTCCACTATCACAATTAGTTTTTAGCACTAGTTTAGCATTAGTTTACTTACACTCAACTATGATACCTCGTTCTGGTGGATCAACAAGTTCCCATATCTCGTTCTCCTCAAAAGATCTGATCTCCTCCAGCATGGCTTTCTTCCATCTCTTTCCGTCTGGTCCAGAGAGTGTTTCGGATACGGTCTCAGGTGTATGAACCATGTCAGAGACTGAGTCATCCACATTGTTGGTGCTGAGATATGTGACATAATCATCAAAGTTTTTCTTCTGGGCAGTTCTTTGTGATCTCGTGGCAACAGTTCCTACTTCTGGTGCTCGATCAGGATGATAATCACTTTCTTCACTTGGGTCATTCCCCTCGTTGAGTAATTATTCCTTAATGAAATTCTCACTGTTCTTCGATTCCTAACTTAGCTGTTCTTCCCCCACTGAAACTGCAAGCTCTTCTTGTTTTTCCGAAGTATCATTGGATATATTCGAGTACTTGCTTTCACTAATGGGCACATCTCGACTAATGTCAACTTTCTTCGTCAAAGGGTTGTAGCATCTATATCTTTTTGTAAGTTCATCATATCCAACGAGAATATGTTCAGTAGCCTTTCGATCCCATTTGCTTCTATTTATTTCAGGAACATGGATCATTGCACTTCCATACAATCTGAAATGTTCAATGTTTTTAATTGTTCCAAATTTCGATAGGTTTTTTATCAATACCAGCTTCTATTGAACGGTTCCGGATGTAATTGGCTACATTGCAGGCTTCTGCTCATTAAAAACTTTTCTACTCCACAATCAAACATGAGACACTTGGCTCCACAAGTGTACGATTTATCCTTTCAGCCATAGTTTCAGCTCTAGTTCCAACTCTAGTTTCAGCTCTAGTTCCAGCTCTAGTTCCAGCTCTAGTTTCAGCTCCAGTAGAATTTTTCAGGAGTTCATGCAGTTTGTTCATTATTGCATAATGAACTAGTAGTCTGTATTCACAATTTTTTCTTTTTTCCCACTGTATCCATAGTTCGTTCGTTATATGTATCTATAAGTTGATATATTTATATAATTAAATTCAAAGAGAAGATAATGCGATGCTCGGTTAAGCAACCAAAACCGGAGGTATCTAGGGTTGAAGCCACAAATTGGATGCTCGCTCCTGTTATGGTCACCTGTTGTCGTTTATATATAATTATTTTTTTTCATTATTCATTTCATCCAAATCCAGGTTTCTTGGTTGCCTTGCCTGAAGAAGCCCATAAGCAGAAACACGTGTCGGCAAGTACCTTCCATCCATTTACCATATTTTCTGCATTCCTGCGGTTTAACCCATTATCCTTTTTCAATATCTAATTTTACCGCATTATCTTCACTTTGAATTTAATTGTATCCTTGGGTTTTGGTCGTATCATACAGATAGCTTATGCTTCCATCATGGCGATGCTCGGTTTAGCCTCCAAAACCGGAGGTATCTAAGGTTGAAGCCACAAATTGGATGCTCGCTCCTGTTGTGGTCACCTGTTGTCGTTTATATATATATATATATTTTTTCATTATTCATTTCCATCCAAATCCAGGTTTCTTGGTTGCCTTGCCTTTAAGAAGCCAATAAGCAGAAACACGTGTCAGCAAGTACCTTCCATCCATTTCCCATATTTTCTGCATTCCTGCGGTTTAACATATTATCCTTTTTCAATATCTAATTTCACCGCATTATCTTCTCTTTGAATATATTTATATATATATACAGATGGTCAAAATAGTTTTTGAAATATCGTTATCACTAAGCATAAAACTTTCAGAATTCACCACTAAACAAATGATCGTTGCACCACTTTCACAACTATACATTTCTCTTCTTCATATGATGATTCACCATCCTCTTCTTTATCTACAATTTGCTCAGTTTCAGAAGCTGACCTGTGGTTTAGTTCAGATCGTTCATCCCTCGATAACAAACGCATAGCAATTACGTATTTTCCTGCTCTTGATCTATATCATCGTCCTGTTCACTGCTTTCATCCTCAATTATTTTCGATCTTCTCAATTGAAAAATGAAATTGGGACACATAATTCTCCCAAATGGCATAATCGACATTATATGTTCCTCCGACATATATTATGTCTTTGTTTATTTGAATAACGTCATTATTATTGCGGTTGATGAATAGAGCCATATCTGGTGGGTATGCAGCAGCCATTTCTTCTACTATATGAATATACTACAACTACTACAACAATCTTTAACGAAGGCAAGTTTTGCTACACAACTGTGTTAGCTATTGATCACTTGTTTCGAGAAAAATAAAAATGTTTGCACGTACCTGGGACCACAACCTATTATTCTTCGGTAAAAAGGTGGACCAAAAACACGTGTAGCACTAGACTAATTGCCTTAATACTCACTAGACTCTACTGGAACAACATAACCATGACTGTTGGTTAAACAGGTCATCATAGATTAATATACAAGAACACGGTTGGGGTAGAGTTGAACATTGAACTTCATAGTTCTTCTTTATAAAAAAGACAATACATTTTTGTTATTTTCAACAATATTGCTCATATCTTCAATATAATTTAAGCCAATATGAACTCTAAAATAATAAATCAAGAATTAATATATGCTGCTAATTCTACAAGTGTATATCTTCACACAAGTATTCCGATATATCATAATTCGCTCTCCCCAATCAAAGAAATCTTCAATTTCTTCTTCAGTTCTCTGGCACTATAAAACATTCTGGCCTCCACGGGTATCTTATTAAAATCTGATATTATTCGGTTTTCAACATTTTTTGGATATAAGAAAATCTAAGTTGTGGTGGTTTCAAATAATTTTCCTCCTCGTGTGATAATCATGAATTCTTCTATATTTTTAAAATAAGTTCTCGTTACTGAGTAAAAAGAAACCTCTTCGTATATGTAAATGGATGGCAATGTACTTGTAACTATGCTGTATCTTACAAAAATTGGCCACATGATTCTGTTTCTAATTGGAAAATATTTATCTCACATCTTTTCTAGAGAATAAATATGCGAGATGCAGCTAGAATTTCCTCAAAAAAATCACATATTATCTCATTTTTGAAAATGCATAGGCGTAGTACATCACAATAGCTGTTTGCTGATTCACAATGTTGGCTAAATTTTCGCAGCAAAACTACTTGCCAGCGTTTTTGCTACCCCTTCAATATGGCACCTTCAGTCCAGACATGCATCAATCTCCACTCCAATCAACCTAACTGGGTTGCACTGCAGAATTCTTGAAGTTAATTCTCCTCGATTCATCCAGTATTTCGTCTCCATAAGAAAATCTCTGCATTTAATTATTTTCTAAATTGATCAACTAATTGTTATCCCTGAACCATTCTTCTAGTTTTATCAGTTTTTCAGCCTCTGAAAATACAAAAGATATGTCATCTGCATACATCGTTAGAAAAGTTTTGATGACCTATGGTTATTCATAAGTATATATAATAAACAAGAAAGCCCCAGAATTGATCTCTGTGGTACTCCCTTTCTCACTAGTCATTCTTCAGATTTCAATACTTCACCTCGACGATTAGTTTCGATTTTTCGGACATGATCCAGTGCTTCTTATTCCATATCTTTCCATCTTATGTCCACCTATCTTTCTATAGGTTCCTACGCCAATTGACAATCAGTGATGATGACAAGGTCACAGTTAATGAATGAGTTCAATAAGTGGAAAAAGGATGAGTTAATTGAATTTATAGTGAATAAAATGTACCGAATAGCGTGAAAACGAACACTAATAATTATTAATATGGAAAATTCGGATATCTTAGAAGAATCACAGGTTTCTGGAAAATGTAGCAGTAGGAACTGTCAAAATTGAAAGCGGAAAATGATAGTATGCATAAGGCCGATTTATTGATGGAGAAGCTTTAACATTTTAAAACTGATAAGATTTTTGTGGCAGGTGACAATGGTAGTATCCATGTCCCATATTATACAAAACCAATATGTGAAATCGAAACTACCCCGATAGGTCGGTCAGTGGCGGTGGTTGTAACTGAATCGAATGCCGATTAGAAACAAGTAGTGTCGAAGAGAAATAAGAATATGAACAAAAAGATTAGAAATAATGAATATATAAGAGGAAGAGCAAAAGTCGATGACGAAGACAGCTTCGAGGGTGCATGCAGGCCTGGTTTTATGTTGGCAGATCATCAAATGACTCTAATCCCACCAAATTAAATAAGTATTTTTTCTGATCGAACCAATATTGAGCTATATCACCTTAGTTACCATGTATCATAACACATTCATATTTCCCTAGGGAAATATGAAACGTCAAATCATATTTTATTTCTTTATTTGGTAACAAAATGGAAACCGCAATTGTTGAAATTTCCACTAAAAGTATTTCCACCAGATACAAAGGAAAAACAAATATCTTGTTCATAATTATTCGTCGATGAGACTACAGTTTTCTTGAGAACATTTCGTGCAGCAGCAGTCTTGGACGATTCTCCCAAAACGGTCTTCAAAGATTGTGATGCTGCAGATAGCTCTCCCTCCACACCTGCTATCATCTTCGCTACCTTATTTTTGTACAGCATACCGTCAGCCAGATAGCTTTCTGCAACAGACAGAGATTGAGGCTGCCGCATAGGTAACCAATGTCGCGGACGTTCGTCTTCCACAATGGTTTTCGGATTATCTAAACCCAACCATTCAGCAACCTTACTCGGAATATTTCAAAGCGGGCTAATTGAAACAATGTCAAGTAGCAGGCAGACTATAGTTTCGGAATTGTTATTCCTCATCAGACAGACAGACAGAAAATTTTATTGAACTTTGAGTTATACACTGTTTACAATATATACATACATATACATATACACATATACATAATTGTTTGACATTTTCCTATACATAATAGTTCCTACATTAAGATGTTTACCTATTTTTATATTTACATGGTACATTGTACCTTACAACAGTTGAATTTGTTTATGAAAGAAGATATTTGTTTTGTTTAAATTTCTTATATTTACAGTTCTATTTGCAGGAAAATAGAGAGAAAAACTCTGCTTTAATTATTACAATATATAATTTATTGAATTGTAATATTAAATAAAAATTTTTGATTACAAGTTGGAATATGGTTTGTAATCTTTATAAAATATTGGTAGGTGTTCGTAGGGAAGAACATGCCCACCATTACGATTCTTGTTGCTGAATCGAGTTTTCGTTATCCGATTGACCGGATCGCTCACATGTACAGATTTTTCGTAGAATTTAGAGGCTACGCAATTAATATGTTCTTTTAGAGTTTGAGTTCCCGAGTCATCGTGGAGTGTCGTCACTCTCGTACGAGTATGCCTACTTTTGTTTAGGACCATTCTGAGTATTTGATTCTGGAATTTTTGAAGTGGATCTAACGGTTTTGTTTTCAAATGGCACCAAGTGGGTGCTGCGTATGTTATGATTGGCCGAATGAGAGTTGTATAGATTAGTTTCTTGTTTACTGTATTAAGTGGGCTGTTTTTGTACAATAGAGAATGTAGGTTGCGTTTTGCAGCATATGCCTTACCCAAAGATTTCTCAATATGTTTGTGGAAGTTTAGTCTCGAATCCAGTGTTACACCTAGGTATTTCACAGATTCTTTTTGTTTGATGATGTGATTGTTTAAAACTAGAGGAGAGGTTAACTTTGTGTCATTAATTTTCCTACTAAAAACGATCATTTCTGTTTTGTTTTCATTAACCTGGATTTTCCACTTTTTATAATAGTCCTTCAATACTTGTAGACAATATTGTAACAGTTTTGAAGCTGCTGTAGCACTGAAGGAGTGAGCGTAAATGGCTGTATCGTCCGCAAAGAGTGCTGTTTTGGTGTTGGGGAATCCCGGGAGGTCATGTACATATAGGTTAAAGAGTTTAGTTATTCCTCATCAATGTCGCTTTACTTGATTGATGATGACGGCCAAAAATGAACCCACAGAAATTAACTCAAACCAGAAGGCACATTGGAACCATATACACCATCATGTGCCATCTAGCGGTCAAGTGTCTGCGATTCTCTCCAAACAAGTTCCTCAAGACATCATTCAACGTTCTATTCTTTTCTCCAGAAAGTACACTAACTTGCCTTGATCGAGCCATTTTTAATGTACTCCGGAGGTTGAATTTCACCCAATAAGCGAATAATCGCAGTGGGTTCATTCAATCAAGTTAAGCGACACTGATGAGGAATAATAATTCCGAAACTATAGTCTGCCTGCTACTTGTGATCGATGACAACACGTTTTCCAGCCAATTCTCGTGACATTGTTTCAATTAGCCCGCTTTGATATGTTCAATTATCTTGGTCTTATGACATTAACCTTTTCTCATATACTTACTCGGAATTTTTCCGAAGGTATTTCTGCCGACCATCTGAAGAGTACTTTTCTTATTCCTATAGAACCTTAGAACGCCTTGCGACGCAACGCCAAACACTCCCTCAACAAACGAGCAGCACCCAGATCTTCTTCATCAATTATAGTGAATATTCTGTTTATATCATTCTTAGTCTTTGAGACTGTGATTATGATCACCGGCCCACGATCTTCGATATCTGAAGGTAGCTTATTCATCAACTCTTGTGTTCTGCAGGAGCCAAAAATTTCCATTATTAAAACAACCTACACAATTATGCATGTAAAAAATCTTATCAACAGAGGAAATCAAAATGAAACTTTTACCTTATACATCCTGTTACTGCAACTTATTATTAGTTAAATTTGTTAGTTTCATAAATTTCTCTTCCAAGTTGCTTGCTCGGTTCAATGGTAATACACTCTGTATATGTTCATTTCATTTTCCGATGAACGCGTAACATATGATGGAGCATATGACCTTTGTCGAAAAAAGGGTACTGAAACGGCGTTCATCCGATGAAGTACAAAACAGTTTTCTTGGAAATAAATAACTTTCTCGTTAAATCTACAAATTCGAACTCTAGTGAAAAGTGACTATTTTCGCCCGTGAGTGCCTGGACAAGTTCATTCAGCCGTACTGTGAAACCAGGTAGGCTGAAGTCGATACTCCAGCATTCGCATTATCTTTCGAGTCATTATTTCATATTTCCAGAATTTCAGTATTAATTTTCTTTCGTTTTCTTTTACTTTTCAAAGGCCCTTGTCGTGCCACATCCAAAAATCTTCATTAGGAGCTTCACTCAAGAATGTCTTGAGCTGCTCCCGGGACACCACTGCTGATTTTAAGGAACGTATCTGTATTTTGTTCTTAACAAATGCTTCGAATAATTTGACATCAGTTTTTTCCTTCAAATGTAGCGTAGATCGTAATATCGATAGCTTCGGCCATAACGTGTTTGAGAGTATTTTATATTAATGAATTAATATACATCAAGAATAACAAGAATCAGAGCAACATACCAAATCTTGGAAATATGCTAATAAAATATTATCGCTCACAACGTCCACCAATTTTTTTTTCCACTCCTAAAAGCATTTGTACTCTTTACTGTAGCAGCTTGAAATTTGACCGGAACCAAAGATTCACGGGCCTTTGCCGCTTGAGTTTCGACGTAGTTCGACATTTTTTCAATAATTTTATTTTTGACAAGACTTCATAATGAAACCAGTCACCCAAGATTCTCAGAAACATGGCCCATGGCAACGTTAAAAATTTAATTATTACAAAAATATACAATCTAATAATAATTTTCTCTATTTCAGTGTCGTAATAAGTTCATTACAGTACTGAAAAACAGTGCTGTAATGAACTCATTACAGCATTGATTTTAGTTATATTTTTCGTTTTGTGGTTGACAAAACTGAAATCCTATTCTTTCGAATGTCAACACGCGTCCATTGCATGTCAATTGGCAATATTAAACCATGTAGAGATTTGAACGCACTATTCAAATTCTATAATCTGTCAATATTCGTATCAATCACACCAACTGCGAAAAATAAATACAAAAGGCACTAGGAGGTTTAATCTGAATTTTCATTGAATTCCAAGAAATTTCTTACACTTCTTGGCTGAAATAGAGAAAATATCGTCTAATACTTGTTGCAGAAGGCAATTCCAACACTCATGCGTTCAAATTTCGCATTCGTGTTGGAATTCCCCATTCTGCAACTTGTTTTAAAATATACTATTCCATATCACATTGTTTAAATCAGAAAAAAAAACTATTGATTACACCACGAGAAATATGAATACATTTCCCTCGGTTGTCTATACATACCTCGGGCTCCGCCCTCGGGATGTAACTTTGACAACCTCGGAAAATATACTATTTATATTTCCCTAGTTGTAATAATAGCTATACTTCCTTTCTTTCCAGATGAACAATTTGTAGTGGAAGAGTTATAAAGCATTCTTCAAATATGAATCAGAATAAATCTTGTAGGCTTGGATGTACTTATTCGATGTTGGATAAAATAAAGGATCCTGAAACTTGGCCTGAAAACATAATCATTCGACCCTTCCATTTTTTTTCGTGGTACCCGGAATGGAGTGGCAGGTAAATTTTAATAATCGAATTGGTAAAATTTTCAATATTTTGAACAATAATATTGAATCACTGCGCTATAAAATAGATCAACTACACGATGATATCGATATAATTTGTCTCACAGAAACATGGTTAAAGAATGAACAATTAGATTTCATGAATTTTCATGGTCTAAAATTGGGGCACACTATTGTATATATCAGGAACGATGAAGTGTTTTGATAGCAATAAAAATAGTTATGAATGTACTTCTTTAGAAAAATTAACTGAAATTTTTTGATCGTTCAACTGAGGTTCTGATTTATAATGCCAATAACTTCTGTAATAAGAAGATTATCTTTACTGGGGACTTCAACATAATTTTTCTTGTGATTCCAAGACAGAGCAGTTGTATTGCAGACCTGTTCAGCTCGTATGGTTTGATAAAGTTTTTAATGGACCATCAAGAATTTGTGATACTACTGAAACTTGCATAGACAACGTATTTCTGAATACCAATTACCTGACTTGTAAAACAATGGAACTTCATTTGTCTAACCATCGAGCACAGTTAATGAGTCTGTACGTAGCACATGAGTTGTCTGAAAATAAAAAAACAATTATTAAGAGGGTAACTGCGACACAAGATGATTGTTTCCTTGAAAAAAAGAATTGTCTGGAGTCTCCTGGGATGACTTTTTCCGTGAAAAAATGTACAGCAATCGTATTCGGCATTCCACGAATACTTTATGCATATCATTGATTGTCAATTGCCTTCAGAAGAAAAAAATAAGTAGAGCGACAAAAAAATGTTATTTGGAGAAATGAACGAATTGTGGAGATAAAAAACAAATTAGATGCTTTGAACGCAATTGCAAAGGTCAAAAAGACCCAGTGACCTTATCAAATTATAAATCTTTAAAAAAAGTATACATCGAGGAAATAAATAAAGTTGTAAGGGTAACCAATGAAGAATACGTAAATAAGGCAGAAAATAAATTAAAAGCATTATAGAAGGTAATAAAACATCAAAATTCAAAGCAAAAGGGTGAATTGGTTGAAGTGGATATCGACGCAGACACCATGAATAATTACTTTGCAAATATTGGAAAATTAATCAAGAATTGAAAACATCTCAGAAAAACACGGTCATAATTAAACACTTGAGTCCAGATAATGAAAAATCATGCTTTTTTGGAAAGTGACGCAAATAAAATCCAACGAATAATATCATCTATAAAATCGAAAGAATCAACAGATATTTATGAGGTCAATTTGAAGGAATTTTGAATGAAATCAGTCACCCAATTTCTATCATTGTCAATAAATTTTTGCAAGAAGGCCTTTTTCCGGATAAATTAAAAATAGCCGAAATTATCCCTATCTATAAAAAGAAAGTTTCAAAATGATTGCGATAACTATAGGCCGATTGTAATCTTACCTTGCATATCGAAAATTTTTGAAATGATCATCAAAGTAAGAATGTTGAAATGGATGGAAAAAGAACTTTTGGAACGAAAACCAGCACGGGTATAGAAAAGGTCGAAATACTACTACTGCTCTTACGGACATTATCACGAAACTAATACAGGCAATAGACAGGGGTGATGCAGTGGAGATGCTGAATTTTTATTTGAGCAAGGCTTTTGATGTGGTTTCACTTGGGGTGCTATTTGATAAACTAATGTCGTATGGTTTCAGAGGAACCGTGCTAAAATTAATTAAGTCTTATTTGGAGAACAGATACCAACAGGTTGATTTGAAGAGTAGGATATCTTCTCGGTAGAAGATTGACTGTGATGTTTCCCAGGGTCAATTTTGGAATCATACTTTTTTTGCTCTATATAAATGATATGAGTTTTCGACATTGCGACTGTTTATGCATTTATTGTGATGACACCTCTGTTATCATAATATCAAAATGTATGGAGGCGCTTCTACAGAAGAGGGAACTAGTTCTGAGAGAGTAGAAGAATGGTTTTGGAGAAATCTTTTGAAGTTAAATACGAAAAAAAACAACAAGTTTTGTATTTGGGACTAGACAATGTCTGGAGTATGAGAATGGAGATCGCGATCCTATGTACAGTTTTTGAGAGATCATAAAAATTGCCTTTTTGAGCCCCCATTCGACCGCCTTCAAGTATAAGTACATGTCGTATGTGCAGATTCTAGTTTCTATGGGTCCTCAATATTACTACAAAATTTGATCGCGATCCTATGTACAGTTTTTGAGAAATCGCAAAATTGTCACTTTTTGTGCCCCCTTCGACCCCCTTTAGGTGTAAGTACATGCCATATGTGCAGATCCTGGTTGCTATGGGTCCTCAATATTACTACCAAATTTGATCGCGATCCTATGTACAGTTTTTGAGAAATCGCAAATTTTGTCACTTTTTGAGCCCCCTTCGACACCTCGTAAGTGTAGGATAATGCCCTATATACTCTGAGAGTGTCCTTTTTGTCCTCAATACAGACATAAGAATTGAAATCGATCAAATGTTTCGGCAAAAATAAAATTTTTTGCATCGTTCTCCGCGCAATCTTTCGAGCGCGCTCCGGGATTTCAAGGTCAAAGTTTGCTATCTCGGTTTGCTGTTTTCACACCAGTTTTTCGCTTTCGCCAAAACAAATGTAAAGAAAAACAAACAGACATGTTCATGGCATTTCTTCCATAGCTTACGACATTTGCGACAAATTATTGACATTTTCTTGAAATATATCTAACCTTTTTACAAATGAGAAACATATATTCGTATATTCTGAAACAAGATGAGGAATGGGTACCTATTCCAATACGAATGCGAAATTCGAAAACGAGCGACGAAGGAGCGCATGAGAGTTGGAATTGCCTTCTGCAACGAGTATTATTAGACGATATTTTGTCTATTTCAGTCAAGAATTGTGAGAAATTTATTGGAATTCAATGAAAAATTCAGATTATACCTCCTAGTGCCTTTTGTATTTTATTTTCGTAGTTGGTGTGACTGATACGAAAATTGACAGATTATAGAATTTGAGTAGTGCGTTCAAATCTTTACATGGTTTAATATTGACGATTGACATGCAATGGACGCGTGTTGACATTTGAAAGGATAGAATGTCAGTGCTGTCAACCACAAAACGAAAAATATAACTAAAAACAATGCTGAAAAGAGTTCATTGCAGCACTGTTTTTATTAATGTAATGAACTGATTACGACACTGAAATAGAGAACATATAAAAAGCAATACACGCAAGGTAACGGGTTTTACTGGCTCAAGGAGGTAACTGACTCGCCTGCGGCTCGTCAGTTATATCCTCCATTCGCCAGTAAAAACCCTCTTACCTGCTAGTAATGTTATATACTATTGTTGAGGTTAAATTATTAGAAAATATCTAAAAAAATTTCTTAGCGTATTGTATACTTTCAGATCCATATTGAAGTCGCGACACACAATTATCTTATAATTATGAAAATTCCCAGTCATAAACCACAGAACCTCTTCAAGTTTTCAAAAATTTCTGCAAAAAGGATTTACCTGACCTATATATACAAACAATAAGTAAATGGCTTATTTCATCCTGAATACAGGAACACTCAAAGGAGAGTTGTTCACTCTTTTGACTAAGAGTACCTTCATTATGTATTCTGGTGTATATTGCAACACCCCCGTGCTGAAAAGTCGATCGGGAAAATGAGACCACCATTTTGTAACCATGTATATTCACGATTTCGTTGAATTGCAGCCAGTGCACTGTCAAATACAAGTACAAGGGAGGATTACTCATCTGAGACAATAGCACCTCTACTTCCCCTACTTTATTTTTCAAACATTGCATATTTTTATGTACCATATCAGTGTTTTGGTGATAATAATATTTCGTTGAAGTTTCATTTTCTATTATAAAAAATCATTTTCTAGACGATTTTTTATTATATGCATCGAAAGTGAATCTTCTAAAACTGACATTTTTTGGCCTAAATCCTGTGTTATACAGGATCTTTCACGAGAACCTCACCCATATTTATACGGGAAACTACTGAACGTATTTTCATGAAATTCAGCACTTATAAGTATTTCACGATGTTCATGAAATCTAAAATATTTTCAAGGCATGAGCATCTCCGGTTTTTCCGGAAATGACGTTAACTTCCGTTTTTCAAATTACAACACCATTTTTTTGCAGAAATAGATTCCTTAGAATATTTTAAGTTATTTTGATGTAACATTTTTCAGATTTGGTCGGAAATTCTCTCTGAGCAGGAAAATTCGAAAACAAGTCGAAAATAGAGCTCCGCTGAAACAAGAATAACTTCGATGTTTTCGATAGAAAATTTATATTTTGAGATTTTCAAGATGTAAGGTTGATGTATCTACTTTAAAAATCGAAATCGCGATTCATGATACAGGGGTTGAAAAAATCGCTTTCAAAGTTACGGATGACAAAATCGTGAAAATCAATTTTTCAAATTAAAACCCCATTTTTTATGGCAGATATTGAATCTACGTTAAAAAATAATGTGAATGTATGCATCACACCCTTGCCCTAAAGTGGATATTTTCTGAGTTATTCACAAAAACTGTTTTTCGTCTTGAATTTTCAGCTATTTCTTTTCCCTTCACGCCAAAAAAGATGAAATTTTCAGGAACTGTTACTTAAACCATGTTTCAGATTTTACTACCCTAATATGCAAGAGAGTAAAGCTACCGGTTGTTCCTAAATAGATGGCGAATTTGGATTCAATTTGTATCAGAAACCTCTTTATTTTAACTAATCGACCATCGGTTTTCTCTCCAGTGATAAATTAATAATTCCTTATGAACCATATGCAAAAACTTACCATGTTTTACATTTTTTTTTAATGGTAGATATCATTAATTACATCTGCCACATTCCTCTTTATTCAGTAGCATTTTGTGTTTACTATTAATTTGGTGATAATTCGTATTAAGTTATAAAATCGATCACTATGCCTAATTTTACCAATGAAGATTATTTAAATCTCATTCTACTTCATGGAGAATATAATAAAGTTGTAGATAGAACGATTCGACTGTTCATTGAGAGGTTTCCTGACCGACCCAGACCAACGAGAGATACCATTAACAGAACCATGACAAACTTGAGAAATGTAGGATCTTTCGTTAAGAAAACTATACACAGAGAAAAAAGTGTAGTAGAAGATGAGAACAACGAAATTACAGTTCTTGCATATTTTCGTGTGAATCCTCAAAATTCTCTCAAAGATGCCGAGATTGCTCTGGGATTATCTCAATCGAGTGTTTGGAGAATATTAAAAAACATAAAATGCACCCATATAAATTCAATAGGGTACAGCATTTGAAGAAAACTGATTTCGTCAGGAGAACAGAGTTTTGCGAAGCTATGATGATTCGATTTCAAGAGAATGAAAACTTTTAGGACTTTATAATTTGGACAGATGAATCTATATTCACAGAGAATTTTTCTTTCAATAGGCATGATAGTCATTAATGGGATGAAGAGAACAACCACCACTTCTGACAATGGAACTTTCAAGAGACATGGAGTTTCAATGTTTTTGCTCCATCAAAAATAATGCAATTCTCGATGTTCACATTTATGATGGGACTTTAACTGGTAAGATAGAACACTACACATGTTTGCATTATTTAAAGAATGTTCTCCCTAAAGGAGATAGATATTCTGACATATTGACTCACATAATTGAGCCGTTAGTACAGAACCATAATGACTTATGGTATCAACAAGATGGCGCGCCTCCACACAATTCACTCAATGTGTCAAATATCCTATACAGGCTATTTGAAGATCGATGGTTGGCGAACAATGGTCCACATATTTGACCACCACGTTCTCCCGATTTAACTCCTTTAGACTATTATGTTTGGGGTAGGATAAAAATATTGTCTACTCAACTCCTGTCTGATAAAGAGGACTGCATAGAACGAGTCAGAAATGCGTTCAGGTTTGTTTAGATTTTTAGATTCATAGTTTTGAAACTCAATTTGGTTTTTAAACACTTCTGCAGATCTCTTCCTCCCGATTAAATAAGAAGAGCAACGCACGAAGCATTCCTGAGACGTATAAATAAATGTCTAGAAATTACGGGTCAAAACTTTGAGCATCTTCTCTAGTTATAACTGCGAGAGTTTGCCATGGTTCTCCTAATAGTAACTTGAAGTCGGTTTCAGGAAGGGGTGAAAAATCTACAGCATGGTTCAAATAACAGTTTCTGAAAATTTCATCTTTTTGGCGTGAAGGGAAAAGAAATATCTGAAAATTCAAGACGAAAAACAGTTTTTGTGAATAACTCAGAAAATATCCACTTTAGGGCAAGGGTGTGATGCATACACTCACATTTTTTTAAGCAGATTCAATATCTGCCATAAAAAAATGGGGTTCTAATTTGAAAAATTGATTTTTCACGATTTTGTCATCCCTAACTTTGAAAGCGATTTTTCACCCCTGTATCATGAATCGCGATTTCGATTTTTAAAGTGGATACATCAACCTTACATCTGGAAAAGTACCAAAAATGTAAAATTTCCATCCAAAAACCTCAAGTTATTCTTGTTTCAGCGGAACTCTATTTTCGATTTTTTCGAATTTTCCCGCTCAGAGAGAATTTTCCAACCAAAGCTGAAAAATGTTACAACAAAATAACTTGAAATTTTCTAAGGAATCTATTTCTGCAATAAAAAATGGTGTCGTAATTTGAAAAACGGAAGTTCACGTCATTTCCGGAAAAACCGGAGGTGCTCATGCCTTGAAAATATTTTAGATTTCATCAGCATCGTGAAATACTTATAAGTGCTGAATTTCATGAAAATACGATCAGTAGTTTCCCGTATAAATATGGGTGAGGTTCCTCGTGAAAGACCCTGTATAGGTCATCTTTTTTATCAAAAGGTACTTTGACAAGAAAGTTTTTCAGCTCGCTTTTTTCCTTTTGAACTGCAGATACTTGACTCCTACTTTTGGTTTTTAAATCCCTCGTTCTTCTTTATAAATTCCTCAATTATTTTTTCTGTCACATGCTGTGATACCCTACTTATGAAAAACCATGCTTTTTTTCAGACTTTCCAGTTCCAATACGTAAAACTGGCTTTCTATGTTTTTCTTCAAGTTTGTTCTTTCCATCTTAGACATGCTTGCTCCCATTCGATTTATTTTTATTTGTTATTGAATGTGGTTAATATCCCCAGAAAATAGTTCTCGATATAGCCGCTGCATATCCTATTCCATTTAACTCCGTTGAATAATCCTCCAGTATTTGGCAATGGATTTACCGTCGACTATCGATGTTTCCGCTGTCACGTCCCTCCTTGATGTTGATGACGATTTCAACCTCTTTTTTTATTATACGTTTATCATTTTTTCATTTGTATGAATCCGTTGTTCTGATTTATGAACACAGTTCATCAAGAATAAATTATTGATTGAAGTAGCTCAGCATACTTAAGATTAAACTTCGAATTTGATCCTGATCCATTATATTGGATTACTAATGCGTCTTGAAGGCATAGAAGTAGAGGCTGATGTTGCGTTATTTGCCTACCCAATACATCCCAAAGGTATTCAGGATTGAGATCCGGGCCAACCCATTGTATGAATATTTACTGGTTTACAATTCGTGAAACGTGAGGACGAGCATTGTCGTGCATGAGCAGGAAACCATCTCCAATGTGTAGAGCAAAGGAACAACATGCTAAGATAAAACAAATATTTCACAACTGTTCAGAGAGAGCCCATAACGTATTGGAACCAAATAGGTTTTTGAAATTAGTGAAAAACCTCCCCATTCCATAATTGAACCTCCGTTAAATGAAGTCGTTTCACGACTGGTGCATTAGGTATAACGCTCGTTTGGTATATGAATTACTCGAACGCGTCTACCTGAACTTGTCGCCTGTTATAGCTACATGGTAAATCTTTAATAAAGACACAATTCTCTAAACAGCTGTTACTTCTTTGGAAGTGAAGAAAAACTATTAATAAGGAAACAAATTTTCAGAGAAAATATAGCTTCAACGTGGTTTCAACTAAAATCCATTTCAGTTGTCTGCAGATGCCACAGGATGTTTCAAAATAAAGAGAAAAATCCATAAATTTTAATACAATCTGTACAATAGGCTTTGAACAGATTATGAAGAAGACGTGATAACCATAGGTTATTCCTACAATTGAAAAAAACATCACATCCGACCAACGGTTTGCGAGAAATTAACTTTTTAATTTCAGCAATTTTTCTGGTGGTGAGTTACTTTTGCTGCTCAGAGGTTTATGATATTAATTAGACCGATATATCGATATGAATCATGCCCGCTATCGAATCAACTATTAAGGTGTGCTTGTTTATTGAACTTTAACAAGTCTCTGAATAACAAATATGTCGGGAAACTTATTTTCAAAATTTGAATAATTCGTAGCAAATCGTTTGAAAAGAGCACTAAAGACATTTGACACCACTTCAGTGGTTTCTAAATTTTCAAAGTTATAAATTGTTCGGGAGGATATTATTCCAATGATTGAGGAAATCGAAATTCATATCTCCTAGCTGCTGAATTATAGAACGGAGTAGGTACAACTACCAACTAAACTGAGATACTTTGGATAGTTATCCTGAGGTCAACGTCATCTCCTTCGAATATAATCATATGGAAAAAGCGCGCAAGATCATTATTTTTTGGAAAAATTTTACTTAAATGGGTACTCTTATTTTCGGACGAACTACGAGGGTTGCCTTTTATATTTCTGGTTTGGACAACCCTAATGTTGCAAGCTGCCAACTGACAGCTCTATCCTAAAGCTTCACATTTTGGAGGTTTTGATATACGAGCACTATTTGAGTTGTTTACAGTAACTTGAAAGATTCATCTCACCCAAAAAATGGAATTAAATTGCCAAGGGATCTTGCAAGATCGTCATGTGACCTATCGTGAGATTGAGACAATCTTAGGTATTAGTGGGACTAACATACAAGCAATATTGCTTTGACCGTCAAAAAAAGGTTTTCTCCTTGGATCCCACAAAATTTGTCAATCCCTCAAAAAGAGGCTCGTGTCGATTGGTCGAAAGAAATGGTCCAAAAATACGATCGCGGTGCATCGAAGTACGTCTATGACATCGTGACATGTGATGAATTGTGTATTTACGCGTATGAGCCCGAAAGTAAACAGCAGTCACCTGTTTGGGTGCCAACCAAACAACAACAAAAGTTGCTCGCGTAGGAAGCACTTCTAAGCAAATGTTCGCCTGTTTTTTCGGAAAAACTGGATATCTGGCAATCGTACCACTATAACAACGCAAAACAGTCAATTCTGCGTGGTACACAACCATTTGTTTGCCAGTTGTCTTCCAAGAAATCAGAAAAACGAACCGCCGAAGACGGATCACCCTTCACCACAACAATGCGAGCTGAATCAACTTCATGTTTGAGCACTCAAAATATCGATTTTATGAGTCATCCGCCGTATAGTGTTGATTTGGTACCGAATGACTTCTTTTAATTTCCGTACGTAAAAAATAAAATGAGAGGTTGTAACGTTATAAAATCTCTATGATATATGTGAAATCGGTGATTACGCATACTCCGCTAGTGGTACTGGCAATGCTCCGCGCAGAAATTCATTTGCCTTTGTTTTCTCTCGTCGAATTGAGCTGGTATGCAATAATAAATATTCAAAAGATTGAATGATCTTCTGAAAAAACACGATGTGGGATTTATACACATATAATGTTCCATATATTTTTATCCTATTATTTTTTTGTGAATGAGGTTATGAATAACCAAACAGAATAGTTTCTCTGTAAAACAAAGATTTTTCATTTATTATTAAATTAACAACAACATTCAATGTCTATTATTCACTTAGCTCTTATTTAAAT
Source organism: Micraspis discolor (assembly GCA_030674115.1). Lineage (NCBI taxonomy): Eukaryota > Metazoa > Arthropoda > Insecta > Coleoptera > Coccinellidae > Micraspis > Micraspis discolor. The sequence goes on along the minus strand of JARTUT010001859.1, from coordinate 9,905 downwards.
CTTCAACAATATTTTATTAATCTATTATGACGTAGTAATTCGCCTTTATACGACAGATGCAGACAACAAATATGCATTTCTCATTGATACTTTGAATTTCTCAAATCTTAACCAATTCAACAGTATACGTAATGTTAATAATAAAATTTTAGATTTGATTTTATGTGACAAGATGAGAGTGAATAATGTAAGGAGATGTGATGCTCCTCTTGTTGGTGAAGATAATCACCATCCGTCAGTGGAATTTCTATTGGATGTTAGGGCACACCGCTATTTAAGAAAATCTGGGCATTCGGGATTTAATTTCAAGAAAGGCAATTACCAAGATTTGAACGCAGCGCTCCTAAGGGTGGATTGGCCTGGTCTCTTGGAGAATGTTGATGTTAATACCGGTGTGGGCGTCTTTTATAACATTTTGAGAAGGTTGATCTCGGAACACATACCTCAATCAAACATAAATAAAAATAAAAATTTCCCCTTTTATTTTTCAAAAGAAACAATTCGCACTATTCGAAGTAGGTACAAAATCTATAAAGATCCATTAGATTATGACCGGTTCAGTCATTCCAGGGCTCTATCGAAAAGGTTGATTTCGAGAGATTTTTATCGCTATTTGGATACAATTGAGCAGGAACTACCACATGACTCGAACAGATTTTTTAAGTTTGTGTCTCATAGAAAATCCCATAGCAAGTTTCCAAAAGTTCAAGAGAATATATATGCATCCAATGGCGGCGTAGCATAGGTTTGCCACCCGGGGCGACTTTCTATCGAGCACCCTCAAAATAAAACGACAAATATTAAACGTGTTTACGTGACTTTATTAGATCTTAAGTATGATTTTATTAACTTTAATTTTGAGAAACTTCTTTCACAAGTAGCCACCGAAACACAAATAGTTAAAAAAAATCATTTTACAATAAATTTCAGAAGCTCCAAGGTAGTCCATTGGATCGCTTCTTGAAGAGAAATGCTGGCGGCTTCCAAGTGGCGCCTCAGTCGTAAAATCTCCAAAATAATGTCCTCTGCAGAAAATTCATCATAGATTTTTGTAAGATTTGGAACTTTATCACGAAGTTCTTCTTCTGTTGACGTAAGTAGAGTTTCAGACTGAACAACACCAAATGTTATGAGAATATCATCCATTGCTTTGTAGCGATGCTCTAGTTCTTCGTAAAATCTATCAAGACAATCTAACATAGCTCTATGCAACTCTTCTGGCAATGTTAGTCCAACATCTTGGGACATTTCTCCTGGCATTCGTTTTCGCAATCTCCTCGTTCCTCTTCTTTCAACGAAGATATCCAAGTCCTCACATTTCTCAGTTGCGTAGGAAATAGCGCTTTCCACTATTTGTATACGTTGAGTTTGAAGAAAAATTTTTAGGGCTCTAATTTTTATAACACACTTTTCCAGCGATAGTCCAGATGTTTGGATATACTTTTGTGTCTGATTAACTTCTTCTAGGATTTCACACCAAAAAGAGAGGTAGCATAAAAAACTGAAGTCACATAAAGCTGGTAAGAGTGTGGATGCTGCTTCTCTTGTATCGACGTTTTCTCTGCTGCTTCTGGGATCACACATCTCTTCGAGTGTTGATACAAGTTTCTCAAAATTATTCTTCAATGACTTAACAGCATCGTGATGCGCCAGCGGCTACTATCTGCGTGACAGAGTTGGTATTTCTTTGTCACCGTGTTGTCACCCTTGACGCTTGGCACCCGGGGCGGACCGCCCCCTTTACGGCGCCACTGTATACATCTGTTATGAGGGGGGGCGATGTTGACGCCTCCTCAGCTGAAGAGATTTCCAACCTTTTTGCTGAATTTTTCAGCTCTGTGTTTGAACCTGTCTCTGGTTCAGATGAAAATCTATATACTGTGGATAATAAATACAGTAGTAACTATTTGCATGAGGTTTCTATTTCTGAGGAGACTCTAACGGAGGCCTTACGATCTTTAAATCAAAGCAAAGGTCCATGTCCGGATGAGATTCCACCCATATTGCTGAGGAATTGTTGTGACTCATTATCATTGCCACTTGCCATTATCTTCAATCGGTCCCTCCAGAGTGGAATTTTTCCTCACTGCTGGAAACTCTCTAAAATCATTCCCGTTCATAAGGATGGTCGAAAAGACCTAATCCAGAATTATCGACCTATCGCTATTTTGTCAACCATTCCCAAGATTTTTGAGTCGCTTGTGTGTATATTCATCTCATATCACGTGAAAGATTTCATTATTGAAAATCAACATGGCTTTGTGAAGGGACGAAACCTGGAGACCAACTTGCTGACATTCTTGCATTACCTCCACGAGGGGATTGAATGTCGATACCAGATAGACGCCATCTATACCGATTCAAAAAAAGCGTTCGATAAAATAAATCATTCAGTACTTCTCAGACGACTTGCCGAGGTGGGTATCTGTAGAGTTTTGTTAAGATGGATTAAATCATACATTTTGAACAGATCACAGTTTGTTTGCGTCAATAGAAGAAGGTCGAGCATTTTCTCGAATCCGTCTGGTGTTCCTCAGGGTTCCTACTTGGGTCCGCTGCACTTCATTGTTTATTTGAATGACATTTCCTCCTGTTTTCACCATGCTGAGTTTCTCATTTACGCTGATGATCTCAAGATATATTTGGGGATAAAGACAATCCAGGACTATTCTATTGCAGGAGGATGTAAATAAGTTTTCCGAATATTGCAAGAATAATTTTCTCTTCGTTAATTTGGATAAATACCTGCAGATCACCTTCACTCGGTACTTAAAGACAATGAGTTTCCATTATTCAATTGAACAGTTTCACCTTCGACGGGTTTCCTCCGTGCGCGATTTGGGGGTTATTCTGGACTCAAAACTGAATTTTAACGAGCATATCGATAGTATCCTTTCGTCGTCAAATAAGATGCTCGGATTTGCTCTTTGACATTGTAAATTATTCAAAAGAAATAAGACCATACTGGCGATATACTACTCATTTGTATTTCCAAAATTAAATTTTGCATCACCGATTTGGAACCCTCAATATCAGTGTCACGTGAAGCGGTTGGAGAGTGTGCAACATCAATTACTAAGATTTTTGGCTTTCCGGAACAATTTTCAAATTTTAAATCATGATTATTCGGAGGCCCAATTGAAATACAATTTGATTAGTTTGGAAAATCGTAGGAAAATAAACGACATGTGTCTGCTATATAAAATTTTAAATAATATTTTCTCGGTTCCATCTATTCTTGGCTCAATTGGGTTGAGGGTCCCTGAGAGAAAGCTCAGATCTAGGGAAATGTTTGCCATGCCTTTTCGCAGATTAAATATCACGCAGACTTCGCCTCTATGTAGATTGTTGACCGGTTTCAACACTCGAGTCCTTCGACGTCGATGTTTTCAATGTGTCTTTTGTTCATTTCAAGCGCTGTTTGAGGCATGGGTTAGCTGCGCGTTCTAGTTCTTAGTTCTATTCCTTAGTTCTATTTCTTAGTTGCATTTTTTCATTATATTCTTTAGTTAGATATGTTTATACATGTATATTTGAGAGTGGATTTAGTTTTTAAGCAGAACATTTATTGCAATGTAGATATTTACCGTATGAATTTGAATTAATTTTGTTGTTGAACTTTGTTCTCTTTTTCGGTTCTCATATTGTAATGGGTATAAATTGAAATGTTTCTTGTTTGATGTGCTATGCATTGTATGAATACTTCTTTTTGACTTGTGAGTACTCTTGTTGGGTTTAAATACCCGTTAGTATTCTCTTTGGTAAATAAATAAATAAATTTAAAATCTTCAGATTTTGCCGAACGAACATATAATTGTGCTAGCTTGTGCTCTAAGGAGAGTTTCTATTCTAACTTATTCTATCCTAACCTAATGAACAGTTATCTATCTTAATACTAATATGAAATAAAATTTTGAGCATCCTATGTACGCATTAAAAGAAACCAGAATTTTGTCAATGATCTAAGCAGTCTTAAGTACTAAACTAAATGATCTGTGATGATGAAATGATATCCTGATGATTGTCAGGAAATGGAAGGCAATGGTGTTCTTAAGTCAGAAAATACGGATGCCGTCCATTTCCTGACTAATCACCAGGATATCATTTCATCGAAGATGGCTATATAATTCATAACAGATCATTCAGTTTAGTACTAAGACTGCTTAGATTATAGACAAAATTCTGGTTTCTTTCAATGTGTAAAGAGGATGCTCAAAATTTCATTTCACAATACTATTAAGATAGATAAGTGTTCATTAGGTTGAACCAAATCAAATCAAATTTATTTAGCAAATTGTTACAGACATATGGTAGCAATTATAGTCATACAAAAAAAAACACTCACAGGATACAATAATAAGAAAAACTAATTTAGGATAGAATAAGTTAGAATAGGAACTTTCCTTAGATACCAAGCTAGCACAATTATATGGAACATCGTATTGTTCCATTAAACACAACAAATTCATTCATTCAGCAAAACCTAATGTGTTTGTCGATATGTGTCATATTTGTGTTGAATTCAGTGATCCACAATCTGTTCATTATTGTCATGATTAAAATAACACAAAATGGAACATTTGTTTCAGATCTCACGCTCTGTCACTTCAAAATCTGCAATATTGGAAAGAGAAGAAGGACGACAATAACTCATGGCACCAAACGTGGAAATAACAGATATCAGAGTAGAGACTAAAATAATTTTCTTGTGTTCAATTCCTTTAGATATTTCCTGAAAATTGCACTGATCCGTTTAATTAAAACTCGAAAAAATATTGGCACGAACTGAAATGTTAAGTTATTTATTGTTGTTTATGAATAAAAATGATGACAAAATGTTTTTAATTCAGTTTACATTTCTTCTCTGAACATTATATAATCTACAATAATGGTGTCTACACTTGCCTCTATTTGAATGAAAACGTCTATCGTTAATCATTTTGGAACAAAAGAACTGTTTCCTATAATCGTCACGTAAGAACGACAGATTCACAACGACCTTTTAATACAAGATATTAAGGAATCTTTTTTGATATTTGACGGGATTTGAATACTGTATCTTGACCCTGTACCTGTTGTATACCAGGTGAACCCCTAGACTCTAGACTACCTGAGACACACTACTTGATTCATAATATGGGTCCTAATGAAGGACCGTCTTATCGCTACCCAAGTAACGGAAGAACGAAACCTGAGCATTTTGGGGGTCGGTCGATGCAAGCATATGATGGCCACCTAAGCAGCTACCGCGGTATGTCAAGAATTTTCTTGGAAGTTATTAATGTTTTTGTCAATGACCTCCCTAACATCTTTTCTAATTGCATTGAATCCTTTGCTGTTTGAAGATAATGCAGACACCGTCTTCTAGGCATTGGATATTGAACATGGCATTGGGGAATTCATGTATGCTGTAGAAAGAATGAATGAATTCCGTCTGTATTTCAGGAAATCGTGGAGTGGAATGTTAAAGCAAAATAACATTTTGACTCTGTATGGATTGAACATCTATAAAATCTAGATGTTCATGCATAAGCACTAGCATTATTTATCTGATTCTCCGAATGCAAATAATAGGTACTAAATTCATTAATTTCATCAGAGGGAATTGAAATAACTTCCACGAAATGACATTGAAAAATTCGATGATTTCGAACTAATGAGTTATCTCAAATATACACAATAGAAGATACATGGGTATGGTAAACTTCTACCGTCGTTTCATACCCCGAGCATTACAAACCTTGGCACCATTGCATGACATACTAGTGCCAAAATTGAAAGGAAAAGAAAACATCCCTTAGACCCCAGAAGCCACTGCAGCATTCGAAAATGGAAATAAAAAGCTAGCTTCATCGACATTGCTAGCTTCATCGACATTGCTAGCACATCCCAAAGACGGCGCTCTTCTAATACTAGTGAGTGACGCATCAGACACTGCAGTTGGAGTTGGAGCTACTCTAACACAGTTGGTCAACAACGACATTCTTCTCAAAGAAACTATCCCCACCAGAAACCAAATGTGGAGCATACGGCAGTGAACTTCAAGCTGAGAGGTATACCGTTAATTTTTGTTGTTGTTTGCTATGATATCTGTGAAAGATATTTAGTATACATGAAGTCATTGAACAGACAACATCATATTTTTTGATCGTGTTAAAAATGTCGAATTTTGTACCAGAAAGTGTTGATTTCTGGAAAGCATAAATTTTTTGTTTTCATTTGAAGAAAAGTGCTGCAGAGTCGCATCGAATGCTAGTCGAGGCATATGGTGATCAGATGCAACATGCAACATGCAAAAGATGGTTTCAACGGTTCAGAAATAATGATTTTGATGTCAGAAATGAAGAACGTGGAAGACCACCAAAAAAGCTTGAAGATGCCGAATTGCAAATGATATTGGATGGAGATGATATTTTGAATCAAAAGCAAATGGCAGAAATGTTAAATGTTGCACAACAAACAATTTCTGACCGTTTTAAAGCTATGGAAAAGATCCAAAAATGCGGAAAATGGGTGCCACATTAATTGAATAAAAGACAGATGGAAAACCGAAAAAACACTGGTGAAATTTTACTTCAAAGACACGAAAGAACATCGATTTTGCATCGGATTGTTACTGGCGATAAAAAAGGATTTATTTTGAGAATCCTAAACGAAAAAAATCATGGGTTGATCGGGGACAACCAACAACATCGACTGCAAAACCACATCGACTCGGCAAGACAATGCTGTGTGTTTGTTGGGACCAGAAAGGTGTGGTGTACCACGAGCTCCTAAAACATGGTGAAACCGTTAATACGGATCGCTACCGACAAAAATGATCAATTTGAACTATATATTGATCGAAAAACGACCAGAATGGGCCAGAAGACACGGCAAGATAATTTTGCTCCGAGACAATGCACCTGCACACAAAGCAAAACTGGTTCTGGATACAACCAGAACACTTGGCTGGGAGCTGCTACCCCACCTGCCGTATTCAGATTTGGCTCCTTCCGACTACCATTTGTTTCCATAGATGGGATACGCATTGGCTCAGCAGCACATTGATTCCTACGAGGAGGTCGAAAATTGGGTGTCTGGTTAGTTTGCTGCAAGTGACGAACAATGTTATTGGCGTGGTATCCACAAATTGTCAGAAAAGTGGTCAAAATGTGTAGAGAACAAAGGCAATACTTTGAATGAAAGGTTTTTTCACATTCCTTTAATAATTAGTATTTGATTTTCACAAGAAAAACGCTCATTTCATACCGATATACCTGATATATACTAAGCAATCAAACATTTTCGACATATCTTAGAGGCCAGAAAATTCAATATGCTCACGTACCACAAATCATTAACATAAGCCTTTAAGCAAAAGCCAGAGAAAAGATCACCAAGACAATTCCGAAATTTGAATGATATCTTACAATTCTCTACCGATATACTCTACGTTCCAAGAGAGCAGAACGTCGTAGTAGATGCTTTATCAAGGATAGATGAAGTTATCCCCAGGGGTGGGAACTCGCCTACTACAAAGCTGGTCACGTTTTTTCTTCGACGAGCGGTAGAGACATCTGTAGTTATCTTAGAAGCTCGGATCGGTAAATTAGTACTTCTCAGTAGTGATCGGTAAAAACGGATTTTATCAGACCTCACTCTTGGTGGACTTTATGAAGAGTAAGAAACTATTTTATGATGAGCATGAACTGGTTGACTGAAATGGTTTATTCATTTTCAACTTATTCAATTTAATTTAATTTAAATGGTTTATTGTTACTGTGTTCCCAATTGCTACAGTCATAGTAATGTCAAAAGGTATGTGTTGCATTCATATAAGTAGTGGTTTTGGATTAACTTTTGTGAATTAATATTTTCTGTAGCAATTTCATATTCGTGTAGTAATTTCTGATTAGTAAAAATTTGGGACAGTTTCTAACACTGTTTTCTTTCTAGGTTTTTCATTACACAAGTTAAGGGTGTTAGAAATGTTTGGTTGGAAAGAATCGGAAATCCGTGTCTTCATTCATCCAAAAACGTTATTTGCCAAAAGCATTTTCATATGGATTGTATAGACCCTCATGGAAAGCTGAAAAGATTTGCTCTGCCAACACTTAATTTGCCAAGTAATTCATTCTACTCCCGATGATTATCATTTTTGTAATTTCAATAATCTTTCAGATTATGTAAGCATATTTTGTCTACCCTCCAGAACTCCTGAAGAAACTTTGAGGCAACAAGGTATTTATATATAAGTGAACTGCTCATGGTCATTGATTATAGTTTTGGGTATTCCACTTATAGTAGGTTTCATAAAAATCGTTTATCAGAAGATTCCTAGAATACTTCAACGGATATGTGAGATTTACCGTTGAAACGCCAAATTCAAGGAATTTCAGTTAATAAGTTTATTGATTTTGCCATGATATTATTTCTGTACTTTTATGACAGAACTATTTATAAAATTTTATCGGGAAAAAAAAACAATAAGATCTTATGATCCAATAATGAAGATGTCATCCGAAAAAGTATGCATTTCATGCTTAAATTGATGTATCTGTCACTAATATTCTAATTTATTCTTTCAATGTATTTTCATAACTTGATGAGTAATTGTTGCATAATTATTGTTGGTTCGTTTATTCCTTCCCTCGATATTGAAATTTTTGTAAATTGATAATTTACTGCATTATATATATATTTCTAAAGTTTCTTTTTTGTTTATTTCCTTTCATCCTCTAAAGATTAGTATGTTCTTTGATTTGAAAGGCAGATATATTTGAAATGACCATAATTCTTTAATCTGCTGCAAATTGTCACAATTTTTCTGATCAAATGATATTTTTATTGAAATTGTGACAGTATACAGCAGATTAAAAGAATTATGGTCATTTCAAATGTATTTGTTTTCATTTCAATAAAAATATGGGATTCAACCTGCGCTTGCGTGGAATCTATGATAACTCTTATAAAATGCACTAGAGGGCGCCACGAGACGGAACGTTGTGCAAATGGAATCTGCAATCAACTCTAAGATGACGAAAGATGGCGCTGTAAGTTGAGCTCTAAGCCGGGACCAATATTCATGCCAGAGTTGCCTATCTATAGGTAGTCTATGGTTATCCCTGCCTTGGATTATGAAGAATTTGCCAAAGAATGAGAAGAAGACAACACCACCGACTTCATAACAAATCTGAGGCAGCAAATAAGGAAAATAAAACTAGTATCCCACCGAAAATTCGGTTTCTGTTTCGGCCAAAAATCAAGTTTCGGTGGCAATTTCGGCCAAAATAGGCCGAAACTTTTGCCGAAACCGAAACTTATTTCGAAAGTTTCCGCACGACCACGTTTTTATTTGATTTTATAACTGTTTTTAAATTAAACGTTTACTGTAGGTAGTTTAATAGTGAGTTACTTAATTCTTCTAAATGTAAGTATAAATGTCCTACTAATTGTGATCTAGGTATCTTTGTTAATTCTAAATATGTGTTTTTAGATTTAAATTTGTTGAGACTGGAACCGAGTGTAATAGTAATTTTAGTCATTATTATTTTTATATAAGATGTACCTAAAAGAGACTGATGATTCTTCTAAGTACAAATACAATCCAAAGTATTAAAGAGAAAGAAACAGACGAGATTACAGACGAAATAAGTTTTTCGATAGAAATGCTCGGACAGGTCGATTTCTGTTTCGAGAGGGACAACTTAAGATGTAGGTTACGGACCCATAGCGCTTCAACCCTTGCTGCTACAACCCCCACCCCCAATTTTTGAATAGGGAAGATAGGGTGAGTAATAGCTCAATTCAAAGGTATTTTTATACTGATTTCAGGACAGTAATTGTTTTTTCATTTTATGCATTAGTTCTAGAAATATTCATGCGTTAGTTAATTTTATCACTTAAATTAATTTTTGCGAATA